>JAOWBJ010141505.1:0-12519 GCA_028566335.1 Monarda citriodora | reverse complement strand
AGTATAGTCTTACTTTGACCGGACACGCAAATTAAAAAAAGTGAGATATGTGGTTGTAATTAATTCTAAGGAGAGATAATTAATTGTAGGCACATATTTTTTGTCATTTTAAAAAAGGACACTAATAAGTGAGATGGACCAAAAATGAAAGTATGACTAAACTAATCAGATGGAGGTAGTAGCATATTATGTTTCTCCACGTGCTTTAATAAAGTATTATTAAACAATAGTAGTTTGTAAACTCAAAAATATTCAGGAGAGTATATAAAAATGTAGTCAATCACAAATAAATTAAAAAATAAAACACAAATATTTGGAAAATTCGGCACACATGAAATTCGTTAGTCAAAGTTTATTGTTATATTAAGGGTCAAACGGTCATAACCCACCTGTCCATATTTTCAACAAAAGAAAATATATGTAAAATATAAAATATTAAAGATAGAAAATTATTATGAGAATAGTATTAGATTATGTAGTCCCTAATTAAGTTTTCATTCATTTCCTAATAATTTAATCCCTCTTTTTCGGTTGGTATCAGTCAAAAATATACTCCCTAGTTACTTATACAGCATAAATATAATTTATTTTTACAATAATGATATTCAATTTTACTTCATCCATTTTTTTAATTAACATAAAGTTAATCACATAAAAATAAATCAATGAATTTGGTCAAAGAGATTTAATAAAGAACAATAATGAAGGATCGGAGCTGGATAGTTAATTAGACAAGGATTGATGTGTGGTTTGCGTGTGTAACTTAATTAGTAAGAAGTAGTGAGTATACCATTCCATGTTAGGTAAAAGAGCTTCTCAAATCAAATTTTAGGATCGAAGTAGCTTACCAACCTTACTCTTTAAACAGAACCCCCATACTCATAACGTTTAATCATTACTTTAACAAGATCAATTAGGAATTAACATGTTGTTTCATTATGTTATATGTAATGTATATTGAAAAAAAAAAGACTTTATATACGTGACGGAGGGAGACCTCTTCCCCAGCAGCAATTCTTATTTAGGGGCTCTTTTCACTATTTCGGTAGATGAGAGTGATATTGACTAAACAAGAGAACTCAACTCAAAAAACTAATTTATTAGGAGAGAGTCTATTTAGCATATATACCCCACATCAGTTCCTTCTACAACAGATGTGGAACAACTGAGTCTGTAACATTCTACCCCCTTAAGGGCCAACGTCCTCATTAGTCACGGCTGATTCCACGCCCGGTGCACTATGGAGGAATCCGGCCACCACTCCGAGAGTTCTCGTTGGTCACGGCCCTTATAGGAGCTAACATCCTCGTTGGTCATGGCGGATTCGATGCCCGGAGCACCGTGGAGGAATCCAGCCACCACTTCGAGTCGGTCCCAAACGTACTCATGAGTCACCACCACAATGCCTAGAGGTACTCAATGAGAGCACCAATTGATGCAGACCAAACAAGAGAACGCTACTCAAAAGATTAGCCTATTAGGAGAGGAAAACTCATTTAACATATATACCTCACATCAATTCCTTTTACAACCAATGATAGGGCCCATCACATAATATATAATTATATGATCCCACGATTTAAGGATGTATAATTAAGATTATAGTATACTAATGCCTAGAGGTGCCCAAAATAATCGGAACAGAACCAAAACTGTCGGTTTTTAACTAAAACTGTCGATTTTAGAACCGGAATTGGAACAGGTGGTTCCGAACCGTTTCGAGTAACCGGCAAAACAAGCGATTCTGTTTTTGTTCCTCAAATATGGAACCGGAACCGGCTGTTTCTGTTCCGGTTCCGGTTTAGAACCGGAATAGAACCGTTTTATTTTAATATTTTTTATTTTTATTTTATATATCAATATTATACTTCTATACTAATTATTTGATGTACATTTGATTAGTGTATTATATTTTTATATGAATTTTTTTTATATTTTTTAAATTAAATAATTTAATTATTTAATTTATAATTCAAAATTTAATAAGCTAAAATAAAGAACACTAGTACAAAATTGAGCAATTTCTTCTAATCTACAAAATACAAATAAAACTTATAATAATAATAATTAACTATGATATATAGGTTATTAGAAATTGTAAAACAAAAATAATAATCGAATAACCAGCAGAATAAGAAAAAAAATTAAATAATTTCACATTCTCACATATTTTTTACGTTACATAATTTGAATTGTCTTACAATTAACTTTATTTCTATAATCAATGAAGCATGAATCATAATTGAAAAAAAGAAGAAAAAAACGGTTCTTCTCTGGTTAAAACCGGAATCGAAATAGAACCGTAACCGTCGATTCTAGAACCAGAACCAGAACCGTCCACTATACGATTCTATTTCTGTTCCGACCACCGTGAGACCGGAACCGACGGTTCTGTTTTGATTCCGGAACCGTGGCACCTTTACTAATACCTCTATCATCAGTGAAACTAACTAATATAATTAGTAAAATCATCAAATTTTGAACCGTTGATCTGATAATATTAATGGACGAGATCGGTTCTTAGTTCTCACGAATTAAGTGGTTCTCATACACACCACTCCATATACAGGAGCAGAGCCAGAAAGGATTAGGAGAGGCTTAAGTATCCCCTCATTTTTTTTTTATATTAATCATATTTTGATAATTTCTAATGAATTGATAAACAACTTATTCACAAATGTCCAAAAATTTGGAAAGAATAATTTCTTTGATTTGTGCTAATTTAATCGATAGGGACTAACGATGACGAATCGACGATGAACATTGAGAGTAATAAAACTTAGAAGATAAAAAATGGGGAATAAGAAAATGTTTGAAGAAACACCTATTTTTTTTTAATAAATATTGTTATAATAGTGTATTTTTTTATAGAACATAATATACTAGATTATAACTCTTGAATCAAAAATTTCTGATTTCGCCTATTGTCCACATGTCCATATATATACATATATATATAGGGGTGCGCTATGTTGAAAACCGTTGTTAACGTGAAAACCGTGCAACCTGTCACTTTTATGCATTTTTGTGACACTTATATGCATTTTTGTGGCATTTTTTATGCAAAAAAAAATAGAGTGACACAAAAATACGTAAAATGTGAAACAAAAATGCACAAAAGTGACAAGTTGTACGATTTTCACGTTAACAGCGGTTTCTATATGATTTATTACCCCCTTTCTATATATACTATTTGCTAGTTACTTTTTTTTTTAAAATTTGACGAACCCACAAGTCGGGCCGTGCCAAATAATAATATCACTATTAACCACACACCAACATGTTAGTGGTGGGAATCGAATTCAGGACCTCTTACTAAGAGATCCTTGATATCACCACCTGTTGTCACTAGGCCACAAGGCTCGGATTATTTGCTAGTTACTTGGTCTTGAAGATGTTCGCACTATATTTGCATATGGAGTGCTACATTTGTTTTCAATTACTTGACAATTAGTTATTAGGTTTAAATCTCCAAAATCGCTCTACCACTCATATGACTATATCTAATGTGTTTATCCTTGAGTTAACAATTTTTTAATAGGGTTTATTGTTACTTTTATAGTCTTATAGTATTTTTTTATGAAGTATGTTTTGTTATTAGATAGTTTTTATATAGTGGGAATGGTATTTTTATCCATCTAAAATTAACAAAGTCAAATGATACTCACAAGTTTAAAAAATACAAAAACTAGATAAATTTCCAATTTTTAGACACTTTTGCCTTAACAAATGTTAAATTCTTCAATTCTTCCCCGCCCCAAAAGAAAATTGAAACAAAAGCGAGAGTTTTAATTCATTATTTGATTCTCTTTACTCTCTCTCACGTTGCTCCTCCCGCTTCAGCTTTCTTCCGCTGCTAGGCCTCTGACTTTTTTGGCTTCGCCGTCGTCGTGTAGTTTCAGATCCGGCGTCGAGATTTTCTAACCGTTTCTTCTTCGACTGCAACCCTAGATTCGCGGTCGCTTCTAGATCTATTGGCTTTTAACCCTCAAAGGCCGAGATTCGCCCTTTACTAGCAGCGCCGAGACTCCTAAGCCTTCCTTCATCATTGCCGTACAGTGCCTTGGTGATTAAGTGATAGATTTATTGTTTTATTTTATTGTTGTTTGAATTTGAAGAGGCTTTTTCTTATTAAATTGAGTTTGGATTTGAAATGGTTGATATACTTGTTGATATTTACTCTTTGTATCACTTTTTGTGTATCGATCTGTTGATGCAAAATTTCCTACTGCTCCAGATCTGTTTGTTATATCGAGTGAGACTATTGTTCTTATTCCACCAATGTAGGACCAATAGTCTCAATCGTTGAATGATGATATTAATGTAATAGAACTTTTGGTTAATATTCTGTGCTTTCTTTTGTGAATTTTGCGATTTAAACTTGATATAGGTATAATTGACTTTTTGTGTAATTTTGAAATTTTTTTTTGGGAAATTGTTAGAACGAGTAGGACCCAATTGTTGAATGATGCTATTAATATAATAAATTTGTTGGTTAATATTTTGTGCTTTGTGAATTTTGTGATTTAAGCGTGATTTATGTATCATTGACTTTCTGCATAATTTTGAAAATACTTTATGTAAAATTATTAAAACGGGTGGGACTATTGGTCATATTTCACCAAAATAGGACCAATAGTCTCAATCGCTAAATGGTGCTATTCATATAATAGAATTTTTGGTTAATATTTTGTGCTTTATTTTGTGAATTTTGCGATGCTTGATTTATGTATCATGACTTTCTACCTAATTTTGAATTTTTTTTTGAAAAATTGTTAAAACGGGTGAGACTATTGATCTTATTTCACCAGAACATAACCAATAGTCTCAATCGATGAATGATGCTATTATTGTAATATAATTTTTTGTTAATATTATGTGATTTTTCTGTGATTTAACGATTTATGCTTCATTTATATATCATTGACTTTCTGCCTAATTTTGAAAATATTTTGTAGAAAATTGTTAAAACGAGTGGATCTATTGGTACTATTAGTCCCAATAGTACCAATAGTTCCAATCGCTGATGACGATAGGATAGAATTGGAAATATTGGACTTATTAGTGCCAATAGTACCTGTTTGTGCTATATTTGTGTCTATTTTTCATTAGTATTTTGTATTGTATGAGTCATGTTTTTATGTGTTTTTGTTCGCGTTTACGTGTATTTTTCATATTTATGTCTTGTAGGAGAATTTGTGGATTACATACTCTTTTGGGTCAAGAAGTGGTGAAGAATGAAGAAGAAGAGAAGAAGGAAACGAAGAAGGAGCGAAACCCGGAGCGGACTGGACTCGAGGGCTAGCCACCGCTGGCCCATGCCCCCGCACGCTGGCGCGCTTGTTGACACGCATGGCCAGCGCCCGCTGGGCATGCAGTTTCCATGTCCGAAAATTGCCTTCTTGAATTTAGGGTTTTTGTCCTATATATATGGTGACTTTGTAAACCCTAGCAACCATTCATGCACGACTTTTCTCAGTTTATTCATAGTTTTTAGTTTGTTTTTATGCTTTGGAGCTTTGGAGAATTCAAGACATCGAAGATTAATTCAATACAATCAGGTTTTACGTTTCTAATTCTTGCTTTCTTTCTTTTTCTTTATTTATTGCTTTGCTTTCTTGATTCTCCTGAGTTCCTTGGTTTAGTTCATTGCTTTCTTGATTGCTTGCTTAGGTTTAGATTTTAATTAATTGTTTTTATCGCTTTCGGTTTTTAATTCTAGTCTAGTTTAGATTTATTGCTTTGACTTGCTTTGAGTTTAGGTCTAAATTTATTTGCTTTGTTAGATTTCAAATCTCAGATCTATGTTTAGTATTCATGTCTTTGTTTGCTTCGTTTACTGCTTTCATAGTCTTAGGATTTATTGCTTTCGTTTATTTCTCATGCCTAGGTAGTTTTATTTACTTTCTTTAGATTAAGTTTAATGTTTTCTTTTACTGCTTTATTTTATTGCTTTCTTAGGACTTAGAAAACTCCTCTCAATTCTTGTGTTTAGTATTTAGGGTGTTTATTTTCTGTCGTGTGTGTTCTCTGCATAATTAGTTCCATGTTGGACTTTCCCTGAGATTCGACTCGGGTTACCTTATCACTTGCTGCTATAGATCTCTTTCTATTGGGAGCACGTTTAGGTGAAACAATAGTCCTTTCTGATTGCCCATCGCTTTTGGGATGATGGGCGGAGCTAAAATTCAGTTTGGTCCCTAACTCGCTCTGCAAGCTCCACCAAAATCGCGAAGTGAACTTTGAATCCCTATCGGAAGTGATCAACTTTGGCACTCCGTGCAAACAGACAATCTCTTGTACATACAACTGAGCTTGATTCTTAGAAGTGAAAGTTACCGCTATTGGAAGGAAATGATCGCTTTTCGTCAAGCGATCCACTATTACCCATATCAAATCGTTCCCTCTTCTCGACTTTGGCAGTCCAACTAGAAAATCCATGGCGATATGGTCTCACTTCCACTCGGGAATCTCTAGCAGCTGCAACTTCCCATTAGGGCGTTGGTGCATCGTTTTCACTTGTTGGCACACCAAGCACCTTCTCACATAAGCGGTAACATCTCGCTTCATTCCTTCCCACCAGAATTTCCCTTTGAGATCTTGATACATCTTTGTATTGTCGGGGTGAGCGGTATACAAGGTATCATGGGCTTCACTCAAAATCTAACCCCTAAGCTCTTCGCTAGGTGGTACACATAATCGTCCGCTCAGCGTGAGGGCGTTGTCCGCTTCTTCTGAGAACGCTCCGGGCTTTCCCACTCTCAACTCCGCAAGTCTTTTCTCAAGGACCTCATCCTTCCTTTGCGCTTCAACAATTCTTCTCCTCAAATAGGGTGCTATGGATAACATAGCGATCGCTCCATTGATAGTCTCCAGCGGAAACAACACTTCTAGTTTCATCCTCTGAAACTCTTCTACGAGCGACTTTTCTGAAACGAGCAATCCTTCCAGTGCTCGAAAGCTAGAATTTTTCCGAGAGCCATCATTCCTGAAACAAGCGAGCTGAGGCGAAGCCTTGCGGCTCAAAGCGTCCGCTACAACATTAGCCTTTCCCGGGTGATAGTTAATCCCACAGTCGTAATCCTTGACTAACTCTAGCCATCTCCTTTGCCTCATGTGACGTCACTTTGTTCAACCAGAACTCGCACTTACTAAACTTAGCTAATAGCCTCTCCGCTCTTACCGTTCCTAAACCGCTCTTAAATGCTCTTCGTGCTCCTTTGAACTCTTCGAATAGATAAGCACGTCATCAATGAACACGAGGACAAACCTGTCCAAGTAAGGATGGAACACTCGATTCATCAAGTCCATAAACACCGCCGGAGCGTTCGTAAGACCGAAAGGAAGAACCACAAACTCATAGTGGCCATAGCGGATTCGGAAAGCAGTCTTAGGAATATCCTCCGCTCGCACCTTCAACTGGTGATATCCGGAGCGCAAATCGATCTTAGAGAACACGCTCGCTCCTCTAAGCTGATCGAACAAATTGTCTATCCGCAGCAACATGTACTTATTCTTCAACATGAGCTTGTTGAGTTCGTGATAATCTATACACATGCGCATCAAACCATTCTTCTTTTGACAAACAACACGGGAGCTCCCCACGGCGAGACACTTGGACGGATGAATCCCAAATTTATCAACTCTTGTAACTGGACCTTGAGCTCCTTGAGCTTCTTGGGTGCCATTCGATATGTTGCCTTGGACACCGGGGCAGATCCGGGCTCTAGATCGATTGTAAACTCTACTTTTCTATTGGGAGGCAGTCCGGGCAACTCCTCGGGAAACTCGCAAACAACATCAACATCCTCCACCCGCGGGTGGTCTCTCTCTCCCTCTCCTCCACTCATGAAAGCGAGGTAAGCCTGACTCCCTCTTCTTATCAACTTTGCCGCTTGAATCGCCGAAACAACCGACTTGCGACCTCCCATCGAAATCCCATGGAACGTGGTAGCTTCTTGACCGGGGATTCGAAACGAAATTTGCCTCTCCTTGCACAAGATCGTAGCGAAATTTGCTGCTAGCCAATCCATCCTGAGGATCACATCTACATCCGTTATGAGCATAACACTGAGGGTTCGCGCTACGAGCTTAAGGGAGCCTATGGATATTTCGAGGTTAAGGCACTGACGATTCAAAGAAAGTCTTCCTCCTACCGGTGAGATAACGCTCAAGGGAGCTCTTAGGGGTTCAGTGAGCAACTCTAGGTTCTCTACACAGACCTCAGAAATGAAGGAGTGCGAAGCTCCAGTATCAAACAGAATCAAAATAGGCACTTCGTTGAGAGTTGCCATACCTGCTAAATTTCCTTGGTCCTTAGCGAACGGCTGCTTGCTGGAGCTCGCTCTAGCCTCATGTTGTTGCCTCTGAAATTGGCAGAACTGCTGGTTCTGAGGTGGGAGAGGGGCAGCGGGTCCAGGTTGAGCTTGGATGGCACGGAGCTGCTGGAGTGGTGGAGTGGATCTTGGGGCTGGGTTCGAGCGGCCTTGGCGGGTGGGGCAGTGGCTAGCGAAATGACCGGGTCTTCCACAAGCGTAGCAATTGTTGCTACCTGCTTGGCATCCTCGTCCATGGAATCACCTACACCTTGGACAAGGAGCGGGCGCTCAGACATTCTGGCTCAGGGGAAGCAAATTTATTGGCCTTTGGAGCGGCGGGCGCTGCTGACCTTGCCATGATCGCTTGCGGTTATCATCACCGCTATCATTCCATTTCGGCTTCTCTCCTTGGGGCGGCACAGGGGCTGAAGCGACTACTGGATGTTCTCTTGGCATAGCAGCCTCAACATCTAGCACTCGGCTGAGCGACTCTGCATAGCACAGCCCTCCGTGGCTTGCTAGCGGCATCCGGATCTCGGGCCTTAACCCCACGCAAAACTTTTCCGCCATCTTCTCGTCGGTGTCCACTTGACTCGGCGCAAATCGAGACAGCTCGCAAAACTTACGGTCGTACTCAGTGACCGTCATCCTCCCTTGCTTGAGGTTGTAAAACTCGGTCTCTTTCTGCTTCCGGTAGCTCTTTGGCACGTACTTGTCATATACGGCCTCTTTGAATTCCTCCCACATGAAATTCTCTAGCTGGTCGGGAGTCATAATCTTTCTCCTGGCCTCCCACCAGAAATCAGCTGATCCCGTCATCTGGAAAGCAACGCAAGCCAAGCGCTCTTGGTCGCTGCACCTCAAAAAGTTGAAAATTCGCTCTAGGGCCCTTAACCAGAGGCGGATTAGCTTCCAGACCTCCCCCAGCTCCAGGAATTTCTCCCCTCACTATCCTTCGTCGCGGTGGCATCCTAAGAATTTCAAAGCTCATAAATTCACTTGCGAGACGCTTAAAACAAGAATACGGGGACCTTGGTCGCTCCGAACAATTATCGCATGCTCGAGAAAACGATAAAGGACGACATTATGCTCGCGCGACTACATATTCTCGAAAAGAAAACAAAGAGGGAAAATCTATCCCGCTTGACAACTAGTCGTTTTGCTATGTTCCGCAGGCCATAGCAGCCTTAAAACCTCTCAAAGCCTTTCATGGCTTCTCAAAATCCTCTCAGCTTGCTTATAGCGGAAAAAATCTGCTTCACTCTAAGTGACTTTAGAAGCAAACTCCCTAGTTCGCTTAACTATGTTCTCAAGCAACGCTTTTTTTCTCAAGCGATTGTAAGCAGTCATTCAAGCTATCTTTCTTAGTTCAAGCATCTCATTCTTCAAGCGGAATTGGAAACCCGGGTACAGTGCACAAGATTCACGTAGAGGACATAGTCAAGTAAAATTCACGTAGACAAGCACATAGGGTCCACATATAGCAGTAATTCCACGTAAATCACATAAGCCACATAGACAAGTATTTCACGTAGACAGAAAATCCCCTAGCACATTGACAAGCAACATAGCTAAGCATTTAACCTTTCAAGCGGTGAATCCTTAATCAAACCTTCCTCTAAGCGTACCTTAGTTTGTTGAGCAGGTCCGGTAGTGGTGTATTAAAGTCACTGCTATTTCATAAAACAAGGGATTTTTAGAAGGTACTTAAAGATAACCCTTGGCATATAATTTTCTTCAATTGAATTACAAGCCTTTCTTATAGCAATGAAGGTAACCCTTATTGTGAGTGAAAATAATTGCTCAGATGTTTATAGCGGGAATAAAGATTTAAAGCGACTTTGGTTAAAAGCGTAAAAGATTTTAAGGATGTAAAACAGTTCCTTCGCTCGAACTCACATGCATCATTCCAAAATAACACATGCAAAAAGAAGTACTCGTCACTTAAGAAAAACAGGGTTGAAATTCAAATAAAATGATAATTGTAGCAGAAGGGTGGTACATCAGTTTGTTCATTACAAAACCATAAGTAAAAAAAAACGAGTTTGGACACAACACAGAGAATATTTGATGCAAGTATGAGGATTTGCACCACCAAGTTCTTCTTCAAAAACTGCTTGCCAGCAAAAGCCTGCTAGTCACCGCTTCCACTCGACCATGACCTGCTCAACCTGCACACAAGGAAAACGTGCACAAGGCTGAGTACTTTAAAGCACTCAGTGGACACGTTGCCCAAAATCACTTCATTACCAGCCATACGTAAATAAGAGCTTAGGGATTTTGAAAGAATCTAAGCTCATAAAAACCTTTCTTTACTTTAGTACTTCGCCATATCTGCCCTCAAATAACCTGATCTAGGGAGGTTGGCCGACCTCAACCTAGAACCTTGATCGCTTGCCTGAGCAAAGCGAACCCAGTGCACTACCTGAGCAACACATGCTCAAGCCGATCGTATCTCAGAAACCTTGGCACACAACCGACAGATAGGCATCATACATTAACATCAAACTTTATGGCATGATAAGCTCTTGAAGGAAATATAACATAATAGCTTCAAAATAAGCGCTTTAAAATAATCGATTTGAAATACTCGCTTCAAAATACTCCGCTCGGTGACTAGTCGCTCACGGGTTTTAACCCGCTTGGGGTCCTTAGTAAGAAAGCCCACCTTAAATCGCTCGGGTGGAGATCGCTTCACAGTCGCATGCTCACCGCTCTTCTTTCACGCACCCTTAAGAAAGTAAGAGCGAATACACATATAAGGAAACATTCTAAATCAAGGGTGCCAGTTCGCTCGGCTAACTTATCGCTTGGGTCAGAGATAGGTTGGAGCGATTTTGGTTATCTTTCTTATTTCGAAAAAAGCTCTAGCAGAGTATAACTTATTTATATTTCTTTCTCGAGAAAAGCTCTAGCAAAAAATTGGATTTCCTAACCCTATCGAAGATAATGTTCAGGTCTGAACTGGAGCGAAAAATATTCTTTTCTAGAAATGGATTTTTGGTGTTAAAGAACAGTGAAGACAATGAGGGTCTTAGACTTTCTAGCTGTTTTTCGTGCTCGTTTCTCTGTTAAAGAAAACTTTTTGGGGTAAATAAATCATGATCTTTGGTTTAGCTTTCTTTCAACCACTTGACACAGCTTAAAAGATGAGTTTTTATAAAGTTAACATGACTCTTGGGATTTCTCAAATCCTAAGGTTTTTCTCCCAGCATAGATAAAAACATCACTATTTTGAAAAAAACTTTTCTTCTAAGCTTTAAATAAAATACCAAGATAACCAACGAAATAGTTTGGAGATTTTACCTTGAAACTTCGAACTTGAACGAGTTCTTAACTGGTTCTCCTTACTCTCGGTCTCACTTCCGCTCTCTAAATTTTTGAATGAAATTTGTGAAATGGCAGCAAGGAATAAATCCCAAAGGTGAGGATATTTATAGGGGTGTAGTTTACTCCTTTTTGAGAATTAATAAAACTATATTTTTTAAAGTAAGGAAAAATCGATATGACTTTTGCAGACAAGGACGCATAGTACTAGCCAATAGGGTGGTGGCGTGTTGCAAGAAAAAGTAGGGTTGACTGACACGTAATTTAATGCACTTGGCACACTTCTCATAGTCGCTTGTTGACTACGCTCCTCGAGCGGACTCGCTCGGGGTGAAACCTTTCTCGCTCTCAAGATCGCTCTCTTGCTAAACTCGCTCTAACTTTTGCTCACTTAAGATCGCTAGTGATCTCAGTTTGAGCAAAACCGCTTGAAATGACTCCTCACTCCGCTCGAGCGAAGTCACACTCTTCGCTTCAGCTCGGCGCAAGCGAACTTCTTCGCTCCAAAGCGATTCCGAATCCACTCCAAACTGTTCGGAGCAGACTCGCTAAGCTTTAAACCCTTTTCAACATACAAACCCTAGCGATGATTTTCAAGTGATAAGCAGAAGTTGCTTTAACACATTACACTAAGCGGGAAAATTATAGCGTAAATAGCATAAAACGTAATCCTTATTAACATCTCGCTTGTAACCTTATCACCACTCCGAGCACCCTAAGTGCTCCACAAGAAATCTTATTGTATAAATCATCTAAGTGAAACCTGATCAAAAGAATCCATATTTTATAAATAGCGATTTAAAAACTCGGACTATATTGCAGTAAAAATCACTATATGTTTGCCCTTTCTTCAATGAATTTAACAATTTACTGG
>JAOWBJ010141293.1:0-12520 GCA_028566335.1 Monarda citriodora | reverse complement strand
GCCTAAAACGCTTATTCCTCTCCGCTCTATTTTTATTATTTATTTTTCTGCAAAAGTTAATATGCCCATTTCAGACTTGCAGTATGAATTGCACCTTCTTTATTATGAAGTGTGATGACATTGTTCTGTTTCTACTTAAATATTCTGGATACAATTCTTCACATCTATTACACTATAGTTCATAATCGAATATTCAACAATTTTGCCACCAAAATTGGCTGCAATAGCTGCAAAAATAAATAAAAAAAAGTCAAAATAGGCATCGAGTCTACACAGCCAATTCAGATTCCCATTCAATTTTCAAATTTATATATCAAAATCTGCTTCTATGTATCATCATTTTATGCGGAATTCCTTCAGGTTAATTATCATATTTCTGTTCGCCCATTGTTCTCTACGCTTCCGAGCTCTGTTTTGTTGCCAATTCATACTACTCTGATGCATGTTACAGTTACAATGAAATACATACAAAATTAAAAACTCCCTACCACCGCAATGCAATGCAAACAGGTGTCCTCAAATGCAGAGAGAGATACATAAGATTGCTTTGCCTATGGCTATAATTCAAGAAATATTGAGCTGCAGCATGGTAAAATCCATATTATTGAGATCCAATAATCCAACTTACTCGCTAATATCAGGTGCAAAAACGGCGAATATGAGGACAGATATGATTCAAGCCACGATCATTCACCTGCAACTGCAATCCAAGTGTATTTAACGCATATGAAATTCTAGGGTTTTATTTGGAATGTTTACAATATCTAATTTATTTTCTAGACTTTTGGAGATGCTGCATTTCATACAGGCCCAAAAGTAACGCTGACTGGACTGGGCTCACTTTCAATAAAATGAGCTTGGGTAATTCTATTCATAGCCCCCATTTTATAGCCCGCGAACCTAATGTTCTTATTTGCTTGTTGACAGGTTTGAGTTTGGGGTAATTCTATCCACAGCCCCCCTTTTACTCTTGACAGCCCCTATTCTTAAAAAAATAATAATTAAATAATAATTTTACACATTTAGTCCCAAAAAACACAAACTCTTGCAGCCCCACCAAGAAACGCAAACCGGTAATCCTTCAACTGCTTGAATATTTGATGTTTTGCTTTTAATTTGGATATAAATATACCTTCTCCCTCTCTTTAAAGAGGCGATGAGTATAGCAAAAGTTATGATTTTCTTGGAGTTGGGTGTTCTGCAACGTTGAAATTGAACTGCGAATTAAAGCATAATTGATTTACAAATTTAGAATATTACTGCATATTTGTATCTATTCAAACTCAATTTTATAATATTACGTGGCCGAAGATATTTTAAAATATACGAAAGACTACGGGTGAAAGCTCCAAATTCCCTTCCATGGCGAATTTTTTAGCTCCAAGTTCCATCGCTCCGCCGTCACTCCGTTGGCGTCGCCGCCATCCGATATTCAGCCCAAGCTTCATGCAGAAGGTTGTCGAATTTCGATATTATGTGCGAAGAATTCAATAAATGAGTCAGCAGTCGAACTCATCGAATGTATTTGTTGTTGTTGTTTCGATGAAATAATAATTGAGGGATTTAGCAGCTAATGGTTATACAGTGAATTAACGGGATGAAAAATATGGAAAAGTTTGACATCGCTGAATTTGGAGAGAGAGAGATTGTGAAGAAGAGATAGGACAAGGGTTGGAGATTTGGGGACTGTATAAGGTTAAATTAGTAAATTTATTATTATTTATTTATTTATTTTAAAAGGAGGGGC
Organism: Monarda citriodora; assembly: GCA_028566335.1. NCBI lineage: Eukaryota > Viridiplantae > Streptophyta > Magnoliopsida > Lamiales > Lamiaceae > Monarda > Monarda citriodora. Next base: position 10,773 of record JAOWBJ010141293.1, on the reverse strand, counting down.
TGTGAGGAGTAAAAGGGTGGTTGTGGATAGAATTACCCTTGAGTTTGTCGGAGAAGGGCCATGCGCTTTTACTTGAGTTCTTGAAAGCATTACAATCCAGCCAAGTGGTCCATTCTTCAAAGGTAGGTGTGTGCTTGCTTACTGATCGAGTGCAGATTTTCGGGAGTAATTAATAACAGGAAAAAGTAAAGAACACACAAGAATTTACGTGGTTTGATTTACCAGTGTAAATCTACGTCCACGGGAGAAAGTAGTATGCTTGTTTATTGCTTTTGTGTAGTATACAATAATTGATAGCTCGTAAACTTTCTAATCTACGACAGGTGCTATTTATACACCTATACATGTTGGGCTGGGCCGGCAAGCCCAGTAGGAATGACGGTAACCGTTTGAAGGTGGTTAGGGTTAGCGTGCAACGTGGGTACTGATCGTGCATGGCCACGTCACCCACGTCTCTGGTCGGACTCACTATGAACTTGCAGCATACTTGTGGAAAAATAGCCAAGTCCATGTGAATGAATTTATCCGGAGTGAATTGCCGAAGTGGCTGACATTCCGGAGTTACTTGTGTTGCGGTCAATGGTCGCTTCACTTATTGCCGGAATGGAGCTTTGTTCCGGAGTTTGAATGGACCGGAGTCTCATTGCCGAATTATTCGTCTAGGCCGAATCCTTGAGCCTTGACTAGTGGGCCGAAATTAATTGGGCCTCGTCATTGGGCTCAAGTGGTGTTGGGCCATATCTCATCACTACCCCCTAAAAGTGAGGCAATGAGGAAAGTCATTCATACTTTGAGATGTAATATTCAAGCAGCTTTGAGACTTCGGAAAATCCGAAATGAGAAAAGTTGCCGGAGTCTTGGGTGACTTCGGCATGCCGGGGTGTGGTCGACGCTGACGTGGAAAAGGGTACGTTGCACTTTTTCGCATGCATTAAATGCGGCGATTGGAATCCCGAAAAAGCGGGATTCGAATCGTCGCGCATTTCCAATAAAAACCCTAGGAGAGGGAGTGGGAAAGTTTTTTCACTTTCCGCTATCTTCATTTTCTTCGTGCGAAAAATACTTCCGTAAAATCCTTTCTGCGAGATTGGTGTTGTGAAATTCTGAAATTCCTCTGGCGCTTTTCGTCTGTAAACTCACAAGTAAGTATGGAAAATCTTCCCTCTTTCTCTGATTCTCTCTCTGTTAGTGTAGATGAGGGTTTAAACATAGTGGGGGTAGATAGAATCTCCGAGATAGGGGATGAATAACAGGATTCTCCACAGTTGTCCGGGTCTGTAAACGAGAGTGTGGAAGACGTTGGCGGAGAGGCCGGCGTATGGGTTGAGAGTGACGACGATGACGCCGGCGATGAGGCCGGCGTTCTGATCGAGAGTGCTGGGCCAAGTAGTAGCCGTAGGAAAAAAGGCTAATCTGCTTCTCGTTGGCGAATATGCCCTCATTCTGAGCCGGAGTACCGTAGATGGTTTGGCATTTAAGTATTATTTTTCGGCGGGTACTACGGTGAGGGTGCCCCTGGAGACTGATCGGGCGGATCGTCCACCGTTAGGTTATTGTACGGTGTATGAGGCCAACTTGATTTGCGGACTCCGCTTTCCTCTTCATCCTTTGTTTGCCCAACTTTTAACTTCCTTTTATTTTCCATTGGGTCAAGTGACTCCCAATTCATGGAAGCACTTGACCGTGTTTGTCGCCGAAGTCACGAGGGCTGGGTATAAGCCTTCTTTAGACTTAATACATAGGTATTTTTTCAATTCCGAAGAAAAGGGTCTTGGTTTTACCTTACCCCCGTCCGTAAGTTTAAGGCCAAGACGAACACTAAGTGGTCAAACTGGCAGAAGAGATTCTTCTTCTATAGGGGTTCTGGAGCCCCGAGCTTTGTGTGGAGAGATGTGAACCACACAGTCCGTCTCCCGAAGACGGATTATTTGGGTGCTGTTGAAGATCGCCTCTCTGCCATTCCGATGGTGACGAGAGAGTTGGACGAGTCTGAACTCGTTCGGGGGGGGTATGGCTCTGCTCGAGGCGACCGCTGAAAACAAAGTCCCTCGGGGTGAGGAGATAGTTTAGCATAATGCTTTTGTTTTGTAGCTTCGGTGTATAACTCCAATTGCTTTTATTGCAATGAATATGATAAGTAAGCTGAAGAAGAAGCAGAAGTCTGTGGCTTCGGATGCCGAACAAGAGAGACCGTCGAAGAGGCATAGGGCAACCGCTTCGGATGACGTGGTGGTCTCTAGTCCGGGATGCGTGACTATCTCATCTTCTTCAAAGTCTTCGGAGAGGACCGGAGATGCCAGGGTGAGGGGTCTTCCTTTGACTCCGGTCGAAGAGGTGCCCATGGGGCAGGGCGCTGTGGGTTCTGTGAATGCACCTGTTTCTCAAGGCGACCTGCCTACAAGTTTCTTGGAGGTAACGTACTTCTCATTGTATTTTGCATTGTTCGGCTATTTTGTGTTGACCTTGACTTTTGTTCGCAGAGGACGGAGTACCTCTCCGGCTTTATACAGTCCGAATTGAAGCGAATTAATTCGGACTACCGGAGGCTGGAGCGCTCGTGTGCAAAAGCTCGTGAGACTCCTGCTCAAATGAACTCCTGCTTTGATACCACTTGTTGGCCCGAATAGCACTAACACACGTAGCGGGGGGTGAATACGTGTGTAGGGGTTTCTTTTTCAACTTTTAAAGCGAATTTAGAAAACCCCTCTAAGTATATAAAATCGTTTAGGCTTAGACTGAGTGAATTTTCCCAAGCGGACTTGTCCGAGCAAAAAAGGTCGCTTACTCAGAGCTTAGAGCGAGCGGAAATTGGTGAGCGAAAGTGCTTTGAGAGAAAAACTCTTGCTTTACGAAATAGTTTGTTCGCTTAAGTGTGTGTGTGTGTGTGTGAATATGCGATAATCAAAACGAGTAAATAACGAAAGTAAAGAACACGGGGATTTATAGTGGTTCGGAGATGAAAATCCTACGTCTACTCTTCTTCCAAAACCTGAAAGGAAAACCACTAACAACTGTTAGGGTGCCCGGTTCTTCAGTCCCCGGAAACACAACGCACAGAACTTAAGTCCTCTGGCTGAACTACAAGCAACTTCTGTCTGCTTGTGGACGGGTGTGTGAATTCAGTCTCACATAGGACAGTACAAGGGTTTGTTGATTTTAAAACAATATCTCTAACTACAAGATAATCCTTTTATAGTAAGAGCAAAAGGGATGACAAGACTATCTTCTTCCTAAGTGTTCAAGTGAGATACAAGAACATCTAAGGTATGAGGATCTACTTAACTTAGAACTAAGAATGTTCTAAGGAACTCAACAAATTACAACTCTAAAACCAAAAGATATTTTTGGGTTCTAACTTAGAGTTGAGAGATTTTTGAGCGAGTGAAAGCTTGAAAGAATTTCTTCAGAGTAACGACTTTGTTCACGAGAGTTGAGTTAATCTATGAGTTCTTGATCTTCAGTATTTATAGGAGATGTTGGTGAGATGACCGTAAGAGAGAAGCCAAATGTTCAACGTCTCTTCCTCAATAATATTTGAAGTTCACGGATGTGATTGGGTTAGGTGCAGACTTGTCCTTTTTCTGCAGTCAAAAGTGTACTCGATTGTACTATGAAGATTTGCAATCTAGACCTGCAGAGCAGTTGGCCTACCGCACCTTTCCACGTGTCACTGTGCACAGACTCGCATTAAATGCGTGCACAGAACATTCTTGCTTGATTGCGGTTGCTTCACTTGAAGTGAAACATTAGTCTTCAGTGCTTTGTCAGATCTTTTAATCACTTGGAACATTCTCTGAAATATTCTCTTTGTCAGCTTCGCTTGAAAGATCTTCGCTTGAAAGAACTCGCTATAGCTCGCTTGAAGAATCTTCACTTGACACTTGTTCATCGCTTGAGTATGGCTCATGACAAATTCGCTTGAAGTTTTCCGCTTGAAGATTTCCGCTTGGGTTGATATATCGCTTGAACACTTTAGCAGGAAAACTTTGCTTGGCAAACTTCGCTTCAAAGATCTCGCTTGAACTTATCTGCTTGAGAAGACTTCGCTTGAATGACTTCTCGCTTGAACTAGGAACCTTGATAGACTACACTGAGAACCGTTTGGCCAACTAAGTCGCTTAGCATATAAATCCGCTTCGACTTGAAATCTTCGCTTGGTAGAAAAACACTTGGAAATATTAAAGCTCCCTAACAAGTGAGCTTTGCTAATACATGAAAAATTACAAGTGTCATACCACTATGGGGATTTATGAAATTAAGAACATGGATAATTAGCTAAGGGGCTTTGGTATAATCAAAACAATTAATCAACTTTATTAATGATAAATACCCCCTTAATTAAATATCTCAACAATTTTCCCCTTTTTGATGATACCAAAGCTAGTCTAAAAAGTACTAGAGCTACACATCAAAATGACTTAGCAGTTATCAAAGCTATAACTACCAAAGCTATATCTAAGGTACCAGAGCTAAAGTCAACAAGAGATTTAGTTAGCATAAGAGCAAATGTAACATGGACTAACTTTTACAAGTATCAGAGCAAAAATGAAATCGCTATAGAATATGATATCAGAGCATACTTCTGGTTCTTGATTGTCTCTATCACCATCTCAGAAGCGATTATGTCCTCAGAAAAGATTTGCGTGACATCTCTCTCCTCTTGACTCTACGGGACATAGCAAATACAAGACTCTTTAAAGTGAGTTCTCACCCTCGCTTTAAAGTCTTCTCTGACATCAGTCCAATCTAGCTCTTTCTGCTCTCGCTCTCTGAGACATTTTTGCTTTCTTCGCTGAGGGAGCATCTTGCTTATAGCCTCCCTGACTCCCTTGTCAAATTTGTGGAGCAAAAATCCAAGAACAGACTAAGCGTACTGCGGTACTTGGATTTTCAATGCTTCGCTTAAAATGGACTTGATGTGCTGACCCAAATTTCAAGGATTGCCCGACCGCTTCCTGGATTTGGGCATCCGAAGCGTCCAGCTCCTGAGCATCCTTAGGAACTTCATCTGCATCTGGTTCAAGCACAATCTCCTTCTCTGCAATAAGCGCTCTATATCCGCTTGAGCTCCTCCTTCTCTGCTAACATACTTTCTCTCTCCTCTAGCGCTAGCTCCCTAGCCGCTAGGAGTGACTCTTTCTCCTCCATCAATTTCCTTCTTTCTTCCTCACTGGTCCTGGATAGAGATCGTTGCATAGCTAGTTCGATGTTTGTTTTGGTGAGCTCCTCTCTGAGCGAATTTTGCAATGATGTCGCTTCTTCTAGCTGCTCATTGAGCGATTGTACCGAGCTTTGCAAGACTGCAAGCCTTGCTTCTGCAGCCTTCTCCGCTTCTACTAGCCTCTCTTTCAAAGAATTGTTCTCCACAACAAGCACTCTGATTCTTGCATCACCAACTTGCTGCTCTTGAGTGATTTTGAGAAGCTCAGGCAAGCTTGGCACTCGAGCGGGTACCATGGTTCTAATATTTGGGTAGGTGGGCATCAACGCTTCCTCTATCTTCTGCCATGCCGCACCTTCATCCACAAGCTGATGAAATCAAGAGAATCCGAATTTTGAGAGAATCTTAGCCTCAAATTCCTCCATCACTTCTCTTGTCACGTCATCTTCAACAATGAAAATCCGAAAGAACTTCGTCCCTCGAATCCTTGCATACTCCAACAAATTGGCAAAATCTTCCTTCATATCCTCCGAGAGTTCTATTTCAGAGAAATATTCAAGTATTTCAGTAGTGATCGCTCTCTTCTCCAAAGCTTGCAAGGTCACTTGTCCTTCTCCACCGGACATTTCCAGATTGTTCAAACTTTCTAATAAATCTTCATCGCCTGGGGGCGGACCAAAATCATCTACACCTTCTTCTCCTTCTAAGAAAGCCATATGGACTTCTCCTCCGAAAGCTTCATCAAGAACTCCAATCTCAAGCGGTTCTTGCAAAATCGCTTTCACTTTGTCCAAATTCGCTTGACGAGCATGATGATCGGCTTCTTCCTGAGCCACTTTCTCTACAGCAGAAATGTCCAGAGCGGACATTTCCTGAGCGACATTTACAAGCGAGTGCTACAGAATGTATTTCCGCTTCAATATTCTTTTCCGCTTCATTCTTACCCACTCCGCTTTCATTTTCCTTCTCCGCTCTTCTTTCATCTTCCTTCTCCTTCTCTCCTTCATCTTCTTCCATCCTTTCTTCTTCACTCTCCTTTTCCTCCACTACTACAATTTCAACTTCTTTTTCTTTCTCCTTCTCCTCTTCCTCTTCCAATACTTCTTCCTCTTCTTCTCCTAAGCTACTTCGAAGAACTCTCCCTTCTTATCTTTAAGTCCGAGCATTGCCACAGATATCACATTGCCGAAGCGAATAGTAGTGTTTGTAGAAAAAAGTGAACATATCTTCCCGCTCCACCTCTTTCTCAGCAGCTTCAACCCACAAACTCACTACGAAATCTGCCCAATTATACCTTGTTCCCTTCAACTCGTCCATCAATGCACATAGAACTCGAAGCTTGAACTTAGAGACAGTTGTGTGACTCCCTACGTGACTGAAGAGAATTTTGGTGACCGTGTCACACAACTTCTTGAATATGGGCTTTAGGTGCTTTGTGTGCGTCTTCCCCATAACGTACACAACTTCCGGATCAATGGAGAACCTTCGTAGCATCTCTGTAAGCTCCTGATTCCCAGCGCTCTCGACATCAATACCGGTCGAGCAAAGACCAAGCGCTTCCGTCACATCCGATAACTTCAAGGGAGTGGAAATCCGAAGCACTAAGGCTTAGACATGCAAAGTCCGCATACCTCAATCTTGTCAATTAAGCAACGAACCAAACAACCATTTTCTACATATCCATGCATCCATCTAAGTCCATCCATCACTCAACATTCATTCTTTCAAATAAGTCGAGATTTTAAGGGAATGTACCTTGGCTTGGTTGAGCAGGTCGAGTCGCGGTGACGGGCTTTTGCTGAAGAATCTCTAACTCAATCTAATAAGAGTCTAGTGGAACAAGGCTAGACTCGGAGAAAAAATAGACACTTGGGTTTTAGAGCGAACCAGAGCTCTGATACCACTGTTGTAACGACTACGAACCTGCTAAGGAGAGACGAGCTCGGAGTGCGCTACGATTTGTTTGAGTGAGTGCGGAAGTTGTGGTGTGTGTGCAAAGACGAAATGGAATAGTACTTAGGAAATCGAACTGAATTAATAACTTAGGTGCCGAACTGACTCAATTGCATAAATTGGATGAAACTTTCTTTAACATAAAAAGGAAGTACTAAAATTCATACAACCAAAATAATCTTGTTCAAAACATCGTAGTTCAAAAACAGCGGAGTAGTGATAAATCTTGCAGCATTAAATTTTTAAGTTCCAACACAAAAGACTACAAAAGACCAAACTGGTCAGACAACGGACTCTGGATGCATGTAAGAAGACATGCACCACCAAGATCTTCTCTTCGGTCTTCAGCAAAAGCCACTCCGTCACTTGACCTCGTGCCACTCTGCTCAACCTGCACACATGAAAAACGTATACAGGGCTGAGTACTTTGAAGCACTCAGTGGACACATGCCCAAATAATTTATACCAAGCCATAAATATGAGGATCATAGGGGTTAGGAAAAACCTATTTCCTTAAAATAATTTGAGTAATTCACGGTAGTTCAAACCTTTAGTTTCCTCCATACATGCCCTCTAAATAACCTGATCTAGGAAGGTTGGCCGACCTCCCTAGAACCTTGATCACTTACCTCGCGGTAAAGTGAACCTGAAGTGCACTAATTTGAGCAACACATGCTCAGGCCCGATCATATATCATAAATATGGTACAAAGCCGACAGGTAGGCATATTCATAAAAACATTTAATGGCATGGTAACTTAAAAGAAAAACTTAACAGTTCTTAAAATAAAGCAGTTCGCCTCGGCAATTTGCCGCCGAGGGTTTTAGTTTGAAAGCCCACCTCTTTACAGCACTTCGTACTTCGGCTAGTAGCTGCCAAACTGACCTAGAACTTTTCCTATGCACAACCTTAGGAAAATAAATAACATACAACCATTCATAAGCTTTACAGAATAGAGGCCGAACTCATGCTTGAGTTCAGTAACTGACTCTAAAGACTTCGGCTGAGGACGGATGGTTTAGACTCTTAAGTTTCGAGAAAAGTTATAGCAGAACAACGTATTTTAAACGTTATCCTATTTACTTATTCTGAGTATACTCTGATCAAGTGATTACAGCGAACTGGGCTGCCTGTTTGTTTGACTAAACTGAAACCATTTTAGCTGACTTCGCAGTTCGTTCTGCGATCTACTTACACTCGGTGGCTGACTCTTAAAACTGGAGTGATTTAGGTGTAAAACCTTGAACACTTCTAGAAACGCTCATTAATACTTAGCCATTTTCTTTCTAAACAAAGTAAATGGTGTATGAAAAATCCTTAACAAATTATTACTACTATTCGTGCTCGGTACTACAACGGAGAAAACATATTGAAGAAATCATAAACCTCAGTTCATCTTTCACTTAAACAATTTAACTATGAAGACTTGGGAAAAACCGAGAACCCTAAGGCTTGACAATGAGTTTGATTTAGCTGAAACTATGACATGTTTTAGGACTTAATCATAGACAAAATACAAACTATTATTAACGAAAACAGTTTGGTAGGTTACCTCAAAGATATTGACTTTGGATGACTCTTCTAAGCTTTGGTTTCTCTCTTCTCTCGGTCCCTCTATCTTTCCAACTCATGTTTCTCTCAAGATATAAGTGAAGAATCGGTGATGACAAAAGTTTTAGAATGTTGATGTTTTATGGGTATTTATAGGGTGAATGGTGACCCTTAGGTCTCTTAATCAGACCCAATGATTGGTTCTTCTGCATTTTTATTGGTGGTGGCAGTTTCTTGGAAAGGCAAGCACGGGGTTGGTCAGTTTTGGGCGGTGGCTTTCTGCAGCCAAGGGAATGAGTATTGGGCAATCTCAATGTTGTCTCTCATTGGCTAAGTTTTGATTTTCCTAGGGTGAATGCCAATTGGGCACCAATGCTTCGGTGACTAACTCTAAATGGCTGAATACTGACTCGCTGAGGATTGACACTTTGGCACTGCCGAATACCGGGCGGACTACCCTCTGTTCGGTACCGCATTAGGGGTACGAACTAGACTCTCTATTCGTACAGCTTCGCACGATGCGAACTCAGCTTAAAACAAAAGACATGACGAACTCATTGCTTACGGATAGAGCGGACTCATCTATGGAATAACGCGAGCTTAACTCGCCTAGACTTTACATATAACAGGGTGGATACGGACTTTGGACGAAGTTCGAACTGCAATAGGGTCACATGCCGAATTCGCCACCCTTAAGCCGAATACAAGGACAACCATTACAACATAACTTTCAAGTGACAAACTCAGTCACTTCACAACACTTAAGCACGATATAACCATTCCCATCACACATTACAACAACTGAACTCAAATCATCAAAACCATATATCCATTCATCTCATAACTGAATCAGTCAACAATGTGGGCAACATATAACCAAGTTAAACACATAAGGTCACATAATTTGAACATGGCCGAACTCAACCATCCCTTCTTATTTCTATTTTCAGAAATCCATGCTAAAATCTATTACAAGGTGGTTTTAATTACTCGGGCTTTTACATATAACCATATGATAGGGGTGAAGGTTGGTTAAGGGAATCGTGTTGAATTGAGAAAAAATGAAGTGCATGGTTAGAGATGATGCTAGTCTTTGGAGTGTATTGTTTAGACCCTTTTTGCCTTATAAAAAAATAAGAAGAAAAAAGGAAAAGAAAAGAAAAAGAAAGAAAAATAAAAATAAAAATAAAATAAAAAATAAAAAAAATAAGGCATTAGGGATTTTGTTCTCCAATTTTATTAGGGTTAATGCCGTCTAAATACACAACCTTTTGGTCAACTTCCGTTTTTACCACGACTTTTTGAAAATCTGCCTAAATACACGACCTTTGTTGACTGCCCGTTTTTACCATGACCTTTCAAGAATCTGCCTAAATACACGACCTTTGTTGACCGTTCAATTTTTCCACAAAATCCAATTATCCACAAATTGTATCTGACATGTTAATTCATTTATTTTTTTGTGATGATGTTAAAACAAAACGACGCAGTTTAACGCAAACACAATTCTAATGTACCATGTCTGGAGGTATATCTACGTTGAGACTGCGGTGCAGAATTCCGATTTCACATTGTCGATGGTGGCCTTCACGTAGCTCGGGCAGTCGGCGCTGATGAGATCGGTTTCGCACTGTCCATCACGTACACCGATACGTAGGTGCCAACATAGTTACTGCCGCTCCCAAAGCCCTTCACTATCTCTCAATTCCCATAGCACCGCAGAAGCAGTCTGTCGCTGAACCTGGCCCCACTTGCCCGAGTCAACCCTCAAATCCTGTATTATAACCCAACCCTGCTCACTTGTTTGGACCCAGAGATCTCGTACCAGAGGTAGGACCCATTGAACTAGATGTCGAGATCGCCTCCCCGCACAGCTTCTGGCCGAACTGGGGACTTTCTTCGCCCCAACATTGGTAGAGACCGTTAACAGTGGCTGACGTCCCGTCACTCGACGTTGCTTTATGGAACTTGGCAGAGGAGGATTGGGAGATCAAGTTGTCGAATAGGGCTTGCAGCAACTGTCTGTAAACGCGTCAACAAAGGTCGTATATTTACACGTGAAATCCAATTTGGGGACAATTGGATTTTGTGGGAAAATTGGACGGTCA
>JAOWBJ010141086.1:0-12528 GCA_028566335.1 Monarda citriodora | reverse complement strand
TCCGGTCTACATGTCCGGTGAGGCATGAAGCAGAAAAATTAAGCTAAATTAGGAACAAGCCACAAATCATGATGACATAAAACTTCAAAATAATTTAGATTTATCTAACCTGGCAAAACATCAATTTCTCTACATGTCCGGCGAGTCATGTCCAGAGGGGTGCTACTCCCGCTTGCCATGGTTACAACTGTATATATGTACCTCAGGAGTTCAAAGTCAAACACAATTAATCGAACACGATGTAGTAAGAAACGTACTATTGGGTACTATTGGGTACTATTGAAGAGCATACACTGGAACATTTGGTATATTAAGTGCTATTGGGTGCTATTGGGTACTATTGGGTACTATACTCGCCATATATTACTTCGTAAAATAGATAGCCAAATAAATATTCCGAAAAATTTGAAAAAAATTATGCGATACTTACATATATGGAGAGATATCCGTCTGCGGCCACCGGATCTACGGAGATAGACAGATAAAGTGAGAGTCCAGGCCGCAAAGAGAACGGGGTCGGACAGAGAAGCCGCCGCTACGAACAGAGAGAGAGAGAGTTCCAGAAAAATCAAAACTCGGTAGCACCACCGCCACAGGAACTGAGTAATCACAAATGGGGGAGATGGGAGAGAGAAGCCGGAGCTAGAACTCACCTTCTGGGTGGAGCTGATGGAGAGAGGCGGGAGTCGAGAGTTTGGATTTTGAGCGACGAGAGTTTGGATTTTGGCGGATTGGGTGGGGGGAAAGTATGTATGAAAGGCGCATTCATTAAGGGCAAAAGGGTCCGAAAATGCAAAATTTGGCTATTTCTTAAGTTTTTTAAGTTGGTGGCTATTATGTACGTTTTCTTAACTTCTTTGGGTAAAAACACTCAATTCCTCAATACAATTTATATTTAATTCTTCCCGACGCAATGCGCGGACAATACGCTAATTAAAATTAGAATCTTATATGATGTTTGACGAGTTATAGGAAATGTTGTATGTGGGAAGTTAAATGAATTATCCTTGTTCGGGGTAAAATAGAGCTTATTATAACTTTAAAAGATATGAAAATAAAAAATATGTAGAAAAATAAAAATTGAAATCTGTAACTTCATAACATGTGAAAATTAACCTTTGAACTTGTAAGACTTCCCCATCAGCAACCCTCATTTGGAGGCTCTCTTCACATTTACAGGGGATGAGATCCCAATGAAATGAGCTCCAATGATCGGGGCTCTTCGAATTTTTTTTATTCCCTTTTTATTTTAATTGTTTAATCTTTAAATTTCATATACATAAAATAGCAATTTCGATAATAAAGCAAAATAGCTCTTTTAGATATAATTTTTCATATACAAATATATACAACTATTTCAGATATAAACTTTCATAATTTTTTAGCAAATTATAACTTTTCAGCAAATTATGGATATACTCCTTTCGTTTCGTCCGATGCCTATTTGTTTTTTGACTTTTCGAGCACGCATTTCCACCGATGCCTAGTACGAGTTTTACAATATCGTTTTGAAGTATTTTTTTTCTTTTACGAGATATTGGCTTCAGTGAAAATACGTGCCCGAAAAGTCAAAAAACATATAGGTATCGGCCGGAACAGAGGAAGTATACACAAATCATAATTATACACATAATTTTGAATATATACACAAATTATGATTTTTCAGCAAAATAGGTTATAATTTTTCATATAAAGACATATACACATAAATAAATACAAAAAGAAAGGAGCGTCTCACTGAGTCGCTGTTTGGCCTCCGCCCCTGCATCGCTCCGTCCTCCAACAGCAAAAATCTCGTCGACCCTGGGACTCAACCCGCTGCGCCACCGACCCTGTGACCTTATTGGGGCCGTCTAAGAACCGCCGTAACACCCCAAAGTATTCTTAATTATTAAATTCTTGTATAGAACCTCGTGTCTATAAGATTGGTCCCAACAGCATTCTGGACTCTCTCCATTTTCCGGCGAGTTTCTTGCATCCTGGACTCTCTCCGTTACGAGCCCCAGCAACATTCTAGACTCTCCTCCAGGACTCTCCTCCATTTTTATTATTATTTTAATCATTTGGTATTTTAATTTTTTTTTAATTTCATAAACACAAAATTAAAAATATTTTATTTTATTGAAATTTAAAAATATTACATTAAACATGAAATTAAATTACTAAAAAGAAATAAAATTACATTAATTTATTTTGATTGGTAGAAGGCCTTCAAATCCTCCAACATTTGAATATGCTCAGCTAGCTCATCGTCCGTCATATGACTCGTATCGAGCTTCTTCGCCTTCTGATAGCGAGCAAATGCTTTTTGTCACGCGCACAACACCTTTCATTGAGCTTCCTTCAGCAGGAGCGACTCAAGTTCAGCAGAAGTGTTTTCCATCTTGTCCAACTCTTCTTCGCGGATAGTAGTGCGTGCATCGGAGACTGTTTTTTCCCCTTTCCGGTGTCTCGCCCAGTCGGCCTTTGGTGGCTGAAGAACCAGCTATCCTCTTCAGAGCGAGAAGAGTAGGAAGAGCCGTCAGTCCCCTTCTGCCTTTTATCAGAATCACTTTTCGGATTCTGAAAATTGGGAATTTTGCTCACCATCTCCCAAGCCTCCTGCAGTAGAAAAGGATTGTTGTGGTTCTTGTTCGCGTACAACGTCTTTGCATTGTTTAAGACGTCAGCATCCGACTGCCCGCTACTCCAGTGAGACAGAGCCTCATTGTAGCATCTCATGAACTCCTTTATTTTTTGAGATGCTCTTTTCCAGTGAGCTCTCAGCATATCACATTCTTGATATATCGTCTCATTGGGCCTCTTCGCATTATAATGGTCGTGGATTTGCTGCCAGAACTGCAAACTTGTTTGGTCAGTCCCCTTGGTTGGGTCTTCGAAAATCATCACCCGCGCGTTTACTAGGCAGAGCGTCTCTTCAGGGGTATACGGGACGAGAACTCTTCGACCGGAGGGGAGCAACGCGGGTTCACTCACCTTCTTGGCTGATTGATTCCGAATTTTCTTAAGGGATTTGAAACCACAAAATCAACAATAATAAACGAACACATTGTTTACGTGGTTCGATTTACTTTGGGGTAAATCTACGTCCACGGGAGAAAGTTGGTTTGATCTTTATTGCTTGAGGGCGCAGAGATTTCAATGATAGATCCTAACCCTTTCTAATCAACCTACGTGCTAGTTATACACAAGGATTATGGGTCTGGGCTCGCAAGCCCAGTAGGTGTGTGTGTAACCGCTTTAAAGTGGTTACTAGCAGTTGAAAAGATCGTGGGTAGTGGGGTGTGTGCATGCGTGTAATTGCATGTGAATAACCGCTTATGACTATGGATCATCTGCTGCCAGGAAAGTCACAAGTAGATGATTGCTTGGAGCTGGAGTGGGTTGCATTGCATCTCTTGTACCGGAGTGGGCCGCAGTGCACCTCTTGTACCAGAGTGTAGTCATTAGGGGCTTGATTCGGCTTGGAGGCTTTGAAACGGAGTGCATTACCGAACTGAATTCGTTGTCGGACTGTAATGGATTGGACCGGTCCACTCGAGTCTGTACTGTTAATGGGCCGAATTAAATGGGCCTGTCCACTGGGCTCAAGGGATTTCGGTCCGTATCCCATCACTGCCCCCTCCCAAAAAGTTCGGTAATGCCGAGATCAGCTGATGGCGGGGCACTTCAAATGTGCCGGAGTTGAGACGTGTTGACGTGTACTAGCATATACTGTATGTTTCTTTGCATTTAATGCGACGGTTTTCGAATCCCAAAAAAGCGGGTTTCGAATCATCGCTTGCTTTTTGATAAAACCCTAACTCCGCCACATTCAAACTTTTTCTCCTCCACTCTCATATTTCCTCTGCAATTACTCTGCAAAATTCGAGCTTTGATCGTCGGAACAGTCAGAAATCAGAAATACCGAAGATTTCCAATAAGCAATCTCCTTTCACGAAAAATACAAGTAAGTATGAATTCCGCCTCGAGTCCACATTCGGGTAGTGACGGGGGGGTAGACGATAAAGTAGTTGTAGGGACGTCAACATCAACCAGTGGTGGCCGGAAAAAAGTAGAATTAATTCCAGTTGAGAGATTTAGGTCATGTCTTAGTAGGGAAACTATAACCTCTTTATTCCATCGATATCATTTATCGGGGGAACTATTGTCGTTCCCGACAATGATGATAGGGCGGATCTTCCGCCGGAAGGATACTCCACAGTCTACGAAGCTGCTTAGAGTGCGGGCTTCGTTTTCCGCTTTATCCAGTTTTTGATGAACTGTTAGATAGGTTTAGCCTCCCTCTCGGTCAGGTGACTCCGAACTCTTGGAGGCACTTGACTGCTTTTGCTGCCGAAGTGTTAGCGAGTGGATATGAACTCCCCTTAGACTTAGTGCTAAGGTTTTTCCAGTTTAAGAGGAAACGGTCCTGGTTCTTTCTTACCCCGATTCGAGTTTTTAGAGCAAAGACGAAATCCAAGTGGCCGAAGTAGCTGTCCCGTTTTTTTATTATAAGAGGACTAGGGCCTCCGAATTTGTGTGGAGGAAGGTCGAGTCCGTAATCCGTCACCCACCGACTAAATACCTGGGTGGGTTCGAAGACCTGCTCAGGGATACCCCTATAGTAACAAGGGCATGCTCAGAGCCCGAGCTCGTCCGAGGTGCGGTCAGCCAGCCTGACCCGTCTACCGATGACGAAGTCGTTAAGGGTGAGGATTGTTTTGTCCTCGTAGTGTGTTTCTTTCAATTCTGTTTTCTGACTTCATCTTTGTTTTCAGTGAATATGATGAAGCAATTCGGCAAGAAGAAGGTTGTCGGGCAGGCTCCTGCCGCTGAAAGGGAGCCAAAGAGGCAGAAGACCTCTTCTCGAACCGCACTGCCCCTCACCTAGGGGTGCAAAGGTCGGTTCGGTTCTGGTAGTCAAAATTTTTGAACCGAAATCGACTAATCGGGTATCATATTTCAGTAACTGAAACCGAACAGAAAATTCCGGTTACCCGATTTACGGTTACCCAAAAATTCCGGTTACCCGCGGATCAGTTTACGGTTAACCATCTTAAGTTCATTTGTAACTTGTTAATTTTTTATTTCACTTATATAACATGCAATGAATCATATAATAAGATTGAACAGTTAAACACCATGTCATGAAAGTAAAAATTATATTAAAAATCATTGTCCAACCATTGCAATCAAACATAAAGTCATACACATTTTTCAATAAACATAAAGAGAAAAAAATAATTGACAAAAGAAGAAAAAAGTCTTCAAGGACGGTCATTCTTTAAAATCATTCCAAATTAAACCAAAAAAAGAAGCACACTTGTTTCCAATGCTTTTTATTTAACCAATAACAATTTATTAAATAAAGATGTTATTAGTTTTTTTACATACTTATATACAATATAATATAAATTATTGAATTATACTAATATATTCGGTTCGGTTCAGGTACCCGCGGTTTCTTAAAATTAAAAACTGAAACCGAACCGAAACAAATCGATTTCTTCAGTTTTGGTTTTTTCGGTTTTTTCGGTTCGGATCGGGCGGTTCGGCTCGGTTTACCGGTTCACTTTTTACACCCCTGCCTCCCCACCACAGGCTCGGTCCCGATGACCGTGTCCTCTTCCTCGGCCTCCTCTGAGAGGAATTTGGAAGTAGGACTGCACAAG
The DNA here is from genome assembly GCA_028566335.1 of Monarda citriodora. NCBI lineage: Eukaryota > Viridiplantae > Streptophyta > Magnoliopsida > Lamiales > Lamiaceae > Monarda > Monarda citriodora. The sequence continues at coordinate 6,874 of JAOWBJ010141086.1, read as the reverse complement.
AGGGGATCGAAGCTTTCTTCGGCAGCACATGCACAAATCCTACCCAGCCTAGAAGAGGAGGTTGGGACTGTGGGGGCCCAATTGGTGCTCCTATTGCTCAGGCTTCGGAGTGGCCTGGGAATTTTGCCGAGGTATGTGCTACTCCTATTTTTATTTTATTTTTTGACGAAGTCTTCATTGTTTTTGCAGAGGGCCGATCTTCTTTCCGGATTGGTGGCGTCCGAATTGAAGAGGGGTGCATCCGAGCACCGAAAGCTGGAACGATCTTTGGCTAAGGTCAATGATCTTTGGAAGAAGGCCAAGGACGATGCTGGGAACAAAGCATCCGAGGCTAAGGCCATGGAGTCCGCCCTGAGCAGGGCTATGGCGAAGGCGGATGAGGCGGAAGCCGAAGCAACAGTGGCGAAGGCTGAGATGGGGCTGCTGAGGAAGCAGAGAGAAGAGGATGCGACTTTCTTCGTGGCAACGCAAGGCGAAGTCCTCCGTGCTTACACGGGAAAGCTCTTCGTGAGCTCGCAGTTCGCTGCTTTTGTTGGCGGACTCAACAAATGCTGAGTGAAAACCTCGGCCAAGGACCGGATGTGGTGATCCCACTCTATGCCAGGGAGGTGACTGCTCGTCTCCAGACCTTGGCGCTTCTTGATGCGCTGGCGGCGTCTCCGGTTCCTTTGACGGCAGAAGCGGTTCGTGCGTGCAGTACGGACCGTGATGAGCAAATGGAGAAGACCCTTGCAGCAGTGAGTCCGGTGTCTCCGGTGCCACTAGTCACCGAAGCTGAGGGTGACGAAGAGGAAGAGGCGGGAGAGGAGGAGGGTGATGAGATCCCCAAGTCTCCAAGAAATGAGGTGCCCCTTTCACCTCCAAAAGATCAGGAGGCCAATCCGGATGCAAGCGGCACTGAAGTGCCGAATCCGGAGGCCAATCTGGCTGACCAACTCAAGGAGTCAATGGGAGATGAAGTGCCGGAGAAGACCAATGAAGGAACTGGTGGTGACCACACTGAAGTGTCGGGATCCAACTCTCTTGTATGACTTCACTCCTTTTCTTTTATTAGTTAGGTCTTCACATTTGTACTTCGGCCTTGCTGCCCTCCTCTTGTACCTTTCCAGCTTGAATAAAAAGACTCTGTTGCTTTAGAATCGTTCCATTTATTGCTTTTATTTTATCTGTAGCCTGTTGCTCCATTTTCTTTTCCATGGGATGCCGAACTGAAAGAGTTTACTCGTATTCTTAACTCCAAGGGGATTGAGATCCTGCACTGGAAGAAGTTGTACTCTTCGGTATTAGATGAAGCTGAAAGCCGAGCCAGAGATGACAGATTAAATTTGACAAAGTGTTGGCCCAAGTTGTCGAACTCGAATCCACCCTCAAAGACGTGAAGGCCGAGTTTAAGATTCTGAAATAAGAGAATAACAAGTACGAAGAGAGCATCCGCCGGAGTGTTGGGATGACTATTACCGAAGTAGAAGACCAGATGAGGGAAATATGAGAATGTTGCCGTGAAATAAAGAGGCTCTATGGTCCGGACAACAAAGAGTACCGAAGTGAAATCGATGCTCTCCGGCACTTTGCTGGAATATACAAGATTATTTTGGTTCGATATCTGAATTTGGAGAAGATATTCAATGATACTCCGCCTTCGAGATCCACTATAATTCGATATCAACCTTCCGAAATGACCGAGCAAGATCGTTGAGAAGATTTGAGGCGACGAGGTGGTAGAGCACCTTGGTCTCAGGGTCGTGGAAAGAGACCAGTAGGCTCGACTTCTCGAGGTGGCAATGCTAGGGGACCGGAGTCGGAAGATTCAACTTAGATGCTCTTATGAGGGCTCAAAAGCCTGAAGACTTTGCGGATAAATAGATGTATTGTAGCTATCCCACGGACCCTCCTGCATCTTGAAATAAACTTCATGTAATAGATATAAATCGTTATGTATGTATATCTTTTTCATTGTGAATAAAAATATTTTTGTCTTGCAATTGTGAATCATCACTTAGCTTTTTACAGAAATTTATTTTTTATTTAACTTATGAACTTCGGATTTAATAAAGTAGAGAACCTCTTATACCGAAGTGGATTTGTCCTTATTTGGCGAGTTTTATCGCTAGGAACGGACTTCCTTTTACGCCATTTGAACGGAGTTACCCGAAGTGGGGACTGCGGTATTACACTTCGTTTTAAACAAAATGCTTATTTACCATTAACCTTGACAATGTAGTCTTACACCTATAGAAGATTTGACCAACCATTGTCTTCGGTATATTCTCGAAAAGAGGACCAGCCTTTTGAGAATGAATTATGAACATTACGTACAAATGGGACTTCGGACACATGCATGAATGAATGATTAACTTAGAAAATTAAAAGATGAGACAATTGACTTCACAAAAACCAAAGACTAGAAAATAAACAAATTTTATAGAAGATGGACGACCGAACTGATCATAGACTTACAAAATACTTTAAAACTTACAAACACCGACATGGCCCATCTATACATAATATCTTTTGAGGTTTGAAATATGTCAAGTTCGGGGAATATGTTCACCGGACATATGAGCCAATTTGTATGACCCTTTCCCGAGAACTTCGATGACCCGATATGGCCCCTCCCAAGTGGCTTCGAGCTTGGCAAGCTTCTCTGCTCTGCTCACTACGATGTTTCTGAGTACGAGGTCATCTACTTTGAATTGCTGAGCTTTCAGCCTTTGGTTGTAATACCGAACTACTTGCTGCTTGTATTGAGCTTCCTTTATAAAGGCAAGCTCTCTCTTTTCTTCGGCGAGGTCAAGTTCGGCCCAGAGTCCTTCGTTTGCTTCAGTTGTGAAGTTTAGTGTGCGAGGAATTGACATGCCGATTTCGACCGGAATGACCGCTTCAGTGCCGTATACCAGACTATACGGTATTTTGCCTTTCGAAGTCCTTAGGGTAGTTCGGTACGACCATAGGACTTGTGGAAGATTTTCCACCCAAAGCCCTTTAGCTCGATCTAACCGAGTTTTTAGCCCCCCACTATGGTGCGATTTGTGACTTCGGTCTGACCATTTGCTTGTGGATGAGCGAACGAAGTGAATCGTTGCTGAATTTTGAACTCTTGGCACCATTCCCTAAACCGCTTGTCAGTGAACTATGTTCCATTGTCCGGGACGAGGACATGGGTATGGCAAAGCGGTAGACTATATTTTTCCATATGAAGTCGAGAGCGTTTGTACTTGTTATCTTAGCCAAAGGTTCAGCCTCGACCCACTTCGTAAAATAGTCTATTGCTACAATTAAAAATTGCAGCTGTCTTGGAGCTTTCTCCAATGGCCCCACGATGTCTATGCCACATTGCATGAATGGCCATGGACTCTGCATGGTGGTCATATCGGTTTGCGGCATCTTTGGGACATTGACATGAATCTGGCATTTCAGACACTTTTTAACGAGGACGAATGCGTCTTGGACAAGGGTTGGCCAGTAATATCTCTACCTCATGACTTTTTTGGCTAAGGCCCTGGCCCCAATGTGACTTCCGCAAGATCCTTCGTGGACTTCTCTTAGGACATAATCCGCCTCATCAGGTCCTATGCACCTCAGCAATAGTTGTAGATATGATTTTCTGTAGAGGGTTCCTTGGTGAAGTTCGTACCAAAGTGATCTGCATAGTATCTTTCTTGCCTCAATTTTGTCGTCGGGTAACTCCCTTTTTTCCAGATACCCTAGTATGGGGGTCATCCAATTCAGTGTGCTTGTTACCATCTGCACTTCGGTTGCATCGTCGATGCTTCTGTGCGATAGTTCTTCCACCTTAGAACTGTCATATGATGCCAATTTACTCAGGGTATCTGCCCGGCTATTTTGTGCCCTTGGGATGCGATATCTGAAAATAGGAAAAAGTTTGTTGGAAACTTCGGACTTTTTCCAGATATTATTTCATTTTTTCCCATCGTGCTTCACTTGTACCCATTATGTGACCCACTATGACTTGTGAGTCACTATTAATTTTTATGGATTTGACGTGAAGACTTTTAGCCAATCGGAGTCCGACAATGAGTGCTTCGTACTCTGTTTCGTTGTTCGTGGTAGGGAATTTGAACCGAAGTGAGAAAGTCACTTCGTGCCCATCCGGTGCAATGAGTAGTTAGCCAGCTCCGCTTCCCGTTTTGCCCGAAGATCCATCCACATACCCTATCCAACAGTTCGGTGGTTCCATTTCGAGAATATCAGGGTTTTTTTCTTTTACTTCGGTATCTGCCGAAGTTGTCTGCTCGAATTTAGCTTCAACTAGGAAATCAGCTAAAGCTTGTCCCTTTATGGCCTTCCGAGGTAGATACTCGATGGAGTGTTCACCTAACTTAATAGCCCACTTGCCATTCTACCTGATGCTTCAGGCTTAGTCAAAACTTGCCGAAGTGGGAGATCGGTTAGGACCCGTATTGTGTGAACATGAAAGTACGGTCGTAATCTTCTTGCTGCATTCACCGAGGCCAAAGTTATTTTCTCTAAAGGTTGATATCGAGTCTCTGGACCTCTTAGTGCACGGCTTATGAAGTATATGGGTTGACACCGACCGTCTTCTCGTACAAGTACTGCACTGATCGTTTCGTCCGAGGCTACTAAGTACAAAGAAAGATCCTCTGCGTTTTTGGTTACGGACAACACAGGGAGTTCGGGCAAATATCTCTTGAGCTCTTCAAAGGCCTTCTTCTGCATTTTTCCCCACTCGAACTTTGGGGCCATCTTCAATATTTTGAAGAAGGGCAACTGTTTTTCCGCCGCTTGAGAGAGGAAGCAATTTTGTGCAGCTAGGGGATTAAGTTTGAGGTTGGCATTTCCCCAAATCTACCAAGAACGTGCATTTTTGGGGATTAAGTTTGAGGTTGGCATTTCGGAGTACATCGAGTGTTGTTTTGAGGTCACATACGCATTCGGAAATGCTTTTGATCTTGATGACGATGTCATCGACGTACACTTCGACGATCTTTCCGATATGATGCCGAAATAGCTTATCCACCATCCTTTGATACGTATGTAACGAGCCGAATTTTAGAAGTCGATATTAATACAATTTCGTTCCAAGGTTTTACTATGTTCCTTTTATGAAGGGAGTTTAAGGTTATTTTATGTTACTAAATCACTAATGTGCTTAAATGAGTGGGAGCGTGTGCTCTCAGTAAGCAAGTGATTTATAAAGGCTACATACAAAGTTATTAAAGATAAAACGATTTCGCTTGACTAAAAACCACTTGGTCACGAATAGCTATGTTTGTTTGAAGCGATTTTAGTTGTCGCAAGAGAATCTCGTTAAAGGTTGTATAATGAAAGAGTTTTAAACTTAGCGAGCCCACTCCAAGCATTTTGGAGCGGCTCGAGGTTCGCTTCAAGTCTGAAGCGAGATATGTAGAAGTCCGCTCGAGATGAGTGGAAGCGAAGCGGGTAAGTCCGCTCGAGCTGAGCGAAAATCGCTCCAAGCGAATTTCATGAGCGAAGTGTTAGAGCAAAGCGAGTATGTCCTAGAGCGATTTTGTACCCCGAGCGAGTTTGCTCAGGGAAATCCGCTCGAGAAGCAAAAGTCAGCGAAGCTATCTTGAGAGACGCGCCAAGTGCATTAATTATGTGTCAGTCAACCTTACTTTTTCTGCAAACACGCCACCACCCTACTGGCTAGTACTAGGAGTCTTTTTTCTGCAAAAGCCACACAGTCTTAATTATATCAAAATTATGCTTTATTTAAATACTGGAAAAAGGAGACACAACACACCTATAAATATCCCACCTTTGGGATTCATTCACTTTTGTTGCCATTTCACAAACTTCACTTAAAATTTAGAGAGAGAGAGATTTACCGAGAAAAGAGAAGAACTAGTGTGAAATTTTTTTCAACATTTACGGTAAGATCTTCACCTAGTCTCGTTTAAATGGTATTTTGTTAAAATCTTCACCCAGTCTCGTTTAAATGGTATTTTGTTAAAACCTTCACCTTGTCTCGTTTGAATGGTATTTTGTTAAAATCTCCACCCTGTCTCGTTTGAATGGTATTTTGTTAAGATCTTCACCATCGTATTTTTTTAAAATCTTCACTGTGTCTCGTTTGAATGGTATTTTGTTAAAATCTTCACCCTGTCTCATTTGAACGGTATTTTTTTAAGATCTTCACCTTGTCTCGTTTGAATGGTATTTTGGTTTCAACTAGCTAAAAAATCCATTTTCAAAATGTCAAGTAGCTCCCGAAGTCCATGTACCCAAAAAAGTTTTGAATAAAGACTAAACCAAAGTTAGATGATTTCTTGAGTATATTTCTTCAATAAGGAAACAAACTCAGAAAACAGCTCAAGCCTAACACTCTCACTGTTCCTTCCTTCTTTTAAAAGAAAAGTGCTAATCCACTCAGTTTAAACCTGAACTTTATCTTCGATAGGATTAGGAAATCTTATTCTGTTAGAGCTTTTCTCGAGAAATTTATGTACAATAAGTAAAACCAAAGCCACTCCGAAATCCACCCTAGTGTCAATCGACGAGTTAGCCGAAAGAGTTTGCGCTCCTTAAAGTTGTACCTTATGTTTTTACACTTTTACTTTCAAGGATATTTGAAAGAGGAGAAGTGACTAGCAAGCGACCTTTCCAAGTGATCAAACCCGAGCGACTGATATGGTGGGTATTCTTACTAAGGACTACAAGCTGGTTACCCTCGAGCGATCAGTTGCCGAGTGGACTTTTCTGAAGCGATCAGTGTTATGTTATTATACCATTACTTTTCTTTAGAACTAAATATAAAATGAAGAGATCGATATAAAATTATTTTGGATAAACCAAAATTCCAACAATCTGGAAAAATTAATATTTAATTTATTTAATAAATTAAATATTATATTATTGTTCTACTCTCGGA
>JAOWBJ010141085.1:0-17874 GCA_028566335.1 Monarda citriodora | reverse complement strand
TGTTAGAGCACGTATGGTCACATAAGGTTCAAAGGATCACAGAATACACACAAGAGCACATATTTAACCACACATAAGACTCAAGAAACCCGTAGATATAACGAAATCACTTGCATCTTTATAAAGGCTAGTTCATGAAACTTCCACTGAGGAGCTACAAAGAGGGTTCTAAAAACTCGGGCTGTTACATTCTTGCATTTGCATACGACTGCACTGCCTCTAATTCAGCTTTCAAGGACAGGAACTCCCCTTCCAGCTCCTTGAATTTCAACTTAGAAGCAGTCTTGGCATTCTTAAAGTTTTGAGCGATCTGGAGTAACTCTTGGATATTGGGCATCCTTGCTGGAACTAATTGTCGAATATTGGGGTAAGCGGGCAACAACTTATCTTCTATCTTTTGCCAGGCGGCTCCTTCAACCATCATCTCATGGAAGCCGGTAAACCCCAAAATAGGAAAGGGTCTTTGCTTCCGAGGCAATTAGCTCCTCCTTGCTGTATTCGTTTAGAGCGGAAAAGATCTTTTAGAACTCAATTCCGCGGATTAGGGCATAGTCCATCAGTTCTCCGAATAACTCCTTCTGTTCAGCATTTAGCTCTACCTTCTCAAAGTGACGAGCGATGTCACTTCTCAGCTTCTTCTTCTCCATATCCATCAAGGTCGCTTCACCTTCAGCAGCATCCATTTCATTGTCGCTAGGCAAGTCTCCCAAATGGCTTCCTCTTCCTTGTTCCTCCAAGTAAGACATATAATCATCACCAGCTCCTACAACGAGCGGATCTTCAATGATAATTGCCTTGTCTTTATCTGCTGCAGTCAATCGAGCGACTGGGTTTAGAGCAGACTCTTCTAGAGCGAGAATGTCCAGAGAAGACATATCCCGAGCGAACTGGGCTACCGTTTCTCCAAGCGAACTAGCAGTCGCTTCATCCTCCAAGTTCGCTCCTCCAGGTTGACTAACTTCCTCTCTTCGTTCTTTCTCCTCTTCTTCAACAACTATTTTCTCTCCTTTAATCTCTTCACTTTCCTTCTCTTTTTCCTATTCTTCTCCTCCTCCTACTTCTTCTTCTTCGTCACTTTCAACAACTACTTCCTTCTCCTGATCAGCTAGATCCTCTTCTTCAACCACTTATGTCTCCTCTGAATCTGCTTCAACATTAATCTCTTCATCATCCTCAGAAACAGGAACTTCCTCATCATCACCTTTATAGTCAGACTCACTTGATGAGAATGAGGTACTATCAGATTGAGTCCCCTTTTCTTCTTCTGACTCGCTCTTTTCTATTTGTAAGGTACCATGCACTCGCAATGGTTGAACTTCAAGAACAGGCTCCTTCAAAATCAGACTCTTCTTTCTTTTAAGCGGTTCGGGATCCGCTTCATCATCCTCTTCATCAATAAGCGAATGCTTCTTTACCTTCTTCGCTTTCTTCTTTTTCGCTAGCACTCGCTTGGCAGGCGAAGTCGTTTTCTCACTCAACGAAAGGGGAATAAGCGGTAACACCAGCTCCTCCCTTATTAGCTCATCCTCGTTCCCCTTCTAGAGCGGTCGCTTCGCAGGATCGAAACTGAAGCGATCGTAAAACAATTATCCTCTACCATTCTTGTGTTGCAGCTTCAACATCGCTTGGGAAATGGCATTCCCAAAGCGGACAGTGGTGTTCTTCGAGAACTTGAACAGCCCCTCCTTCTTTACCGTACCAGCAACTTCTGTCCATTGGCTAACCACGAACCTCCCCCAATTGTATTGTTGCTTCCCTTCAAGCTCGTCCATCAGTGCACATAGGACTCTCAACTTCGTGCGGGAGACGGTGGTGTGATACCCAACGTGACTGAAAAGGATCTTCGTCGCTATGTCACAGAGCTTTTCGAAGATGGGCTTGAGATGCTTTGTCTGCATTTTCCCAAAAACGGCACGCGGATCCTCCAAAAACCTCCGTAGCATCTCCGTGGATTCGTCACTCCCGGCACTTTCTACATCGAAGCTGGTGTAGCAAAGACCAAGCACCTCTGCAACGTCAGCAATGTTCAAGGGAGTAGGGAATTGGGCATCGGGATGGTCAGGGTTTATGCGCGAAACTGAAGTAATGAGAGATTCAGAATCAAAGTTTCCGAAAAGCTCAAGCACTGGGACTGGATATATGAGAGGTGGTGCGCTTGTGAGGAATGTTGCTAACTCAGCGGCTGTAATGGATTTACCGATAATGTCTTTGTCGGTGTCAAACCAATCGAGTTGAATATGAGGCTCAACAAGGATGTGCTCCTTGAGAGTGGGTTGTTTGGAACGGAAAAGGTTGAAGACTGTAGGTGTTTTGATTTTGGGTGCCATTGGAATAGATTTGAGAGAACTGTAAAATCTTGAAAGATCGTCAATGGCGGGTTTTTGAGATTTGGCTAAGTGTCGAGAATGGAGAGTGTGGTGTACTTGAGAAGAAATAAGGATTTTTCAAATTCTGATGGAGAATCTATATAGGTTATGGGGTGATTAATCGTGTCCGCTGGTTATGGATGTGATTCTTAGGATTCACGGACAGGATTACTCACGGAATTTGAAAAGATGAGGTGGTAGGTGTATAGTTGGACGGTTGAGATCTCCCTTGAAAATCGGACGGTTACGGATTAGTGGGAGGACGTGTCCAGACAGTAAAAGGTGCCTGCAAAAAGCACGTCGTGCCAGGCGTGACAGGGCATTAAATGCGCGAAATCGCTTGCCGAAAATTTGCTTTAGCGACTGCGAGCGAATTCCTCACGAGCGAATTCTCGCGAGTGAGTGAATTCTCTCTATTCGTTGTAGACTTTTCCTGAGCGATTTTTGTTAAACCAATTTTTCTTAGAAGCGATTTTGTAAATCTCTCAAGCAATATTAAGGTGATAAGAAAGAGTTCCTTTTACGAAATTGCTTGAGCGATTTTAGATCTGATAAATATATCAGCTTCTAAAAAAATTTGCTTACCATCTTGGAAGCGAAAATAGTAAAGCTAATAGAATAAAGCAATTTATCCTCTCTTGATTATCCTATTTTTGACTTGTTCTTTAAGAACATTTGGTTGAATCACTTTGCTTAAGAGAGTTTTCATGAGTTTTGAGAGCGACCTGCTTTTTCAGGGTCTGCAGAGCGGAGTGTCTTTCTCTAAAGTGAAAACCTCTTAGAATATAAGCATCAACACTTTACTATTTTTCAATTAATAATGTGAAATTATACAGGAGAATTTTTACAGAATTAATTTACTTTCAGAGGATTTAAGGAAGAGAGCACTTACCAGTCAATCAAATATCGCAATTTGATTGATACCTTTGTGAGGCGTCTTTGACTAAGTGGTGAGTTGGACCCGCTTGACAAGTTCCTTGATCGAGCGATCTCTGTCAAGCGAACTTCTTTGAGCGGCTTCCCTCGAGCGATCTTCTTCCCATTCCGCTTCGTCTTCTTCCCCTTATATCCTCAAACGCGAGCGTTCCCCCTTAACTGAATATCCAACAATATTCTTGGGAAACCATTCCGTTTCTTCACCTTACTCCACCTTATCCTCCTCAGGGTTTAGCAACCCTAATTCAACACACAACATTTTGAATTGATCTTGTGCGAGCGGCTTTGTGAAGATCTCTACTCGCTGTATGTCGGTGTGAATCTTGATCACTACGACATCCTTCTTTTCAACATGATCTCTTATAAAATGAAGTCGTATTTCAATGTGCTTGCATCTCGAGTGAAGGATTGGATTGACAGCCATCGAGATAGCACTTGTGCTGTCACAATAAATTGGAGCTTCTTTGGCATCTATGTTATAATCCATGAGTTGATGCTTGAGCCAAAGAACTTGTGAGCAGTAGCTTCCAGCGTCCATGTATTCCGCTTCTGTGGTCGAAGTCATTACGCTTGTCTGTTTCCTCGAGAACCACGAGACAAGCTTGTTTCCAAGAAATTGGCATGTTCTTGTGGTTGATTTTCTATTGACTTGACAAGTGTCAAAATCTGCATCTGAATATCTGCTTAGCTCCAAACCATCTTCTTTTGGATACCAGAGACCTAAGTTGATGGTCCCCTTCAAATATCTCAAAATGGTTCAAGCGGCTTCCAGATGATACTGCTTTGGATCGCTTTGGAATCTTACGTGCACTCCAAAAGCATAGGATATGTCAGGACGACTTGCACTAAGGTATAGGAGCGATCCAATTAGGGTTCTATATTCTGTGGGATTCACTGCTTTACCGTCGGGGTCGGAGTGAATTTTCCATGTAGGGCTCATAGGGACACTGACTGTCCGCTCCTTCTCTACTGGAACCGAGCGAGCATCTCTTGTGTATACTTTGCTTGGTTGATGAAGATCTCATTTTTCTTCTGATTGACTTGTAGCCCTAGGAAGCAAGACATATCTCACATTATGGACATCTCATACTTGTCCTTCATGAGTGCATCAAATCACTCTCCGAACACCGGATTAGTGGATCCGAAGATGATATCGTCAACGTAGATTTGCACCCATAGAGTGTCTTCTCCTTCAGAGATAGTGAGCGGTGTCCTGTCCACGCTTCCTTTCTTAAATCCTCTTTCCATTAGGAATGTAGAGAGTGTATCATACCAAGCTCTAGGTGCTTGCATCAATCCATAAAGCGCTTTCTTCAATCGATACACTTGGTCGCCGACTTTGAATCCGGGTGGTTGCTCTACATAGACTTCCTCCTTGAGCACTCCATTGAGAAAGGCACACTTGATATCCATTTAATAGACTTTGAAACTTTTTGATGCAGCGAATGCGAAGAATAACCTAATCGCTTCGATTCGTGCTACTGGAGCGAAAGTCTCTTCATAGTCGATCCTTTCTTGTTGACAGTATCGCTTGGAAACACACCTAGCTTTGTTGCGAACCACCACGTGATCTATATCGGTTTTATTCTTGAAAACCCATTTGAGATCTATCACGTTCTGGTCCGAGGGACGATCCACTAGCTCCCAAACTTCATTCCTCTTGAACTCGTTTAACTCCGCTTGCATAGCATTTATCTAATCTGGGTCTGCAAGCGCTTCCTCAACTGTTGATGGCTCTATGGATGAGAGAAAGCGACTAAAGAGGCAGCTTTCTCCATGAAGAAGAGTACCACGAGTCTTCACTCCAGCATTTGGGTCACCGATGATTTGAGTGGGATCGTGAATTCTGAGCCATGACCTCCTTTGAGCGAGTTCATTCTCCGCTTCACTTCCCCCTTCGCTATTGCCACTGCTTGGCTCTTGATCTGAGGCTCCCTCACCGTTAACCGCTTGTGAGGTTGAAGGATCATCTAGAGAGGTTGAGCGCTCTTCAACCTCAGGTAGATGACTTGGATCATGCTCAGGGTCTTCTACATCTTGAGGGATAGCAGGAACGGGAACTTCCTTTGACTGCGAGCGGGTCACGGGACCACTCAGCGACCTTCGGAATCCGCTTGGTCCAGATCCAAGCGTCTTAGTGGCAGCTCTAAATTGCTTGGGCAATTACCTGTTTCCTGCACATACTTGAAGGTAGCTTCGTCAAATAAAACATGGGGTGTTTCCTCCACAATAAGAGTCTGAAAATTATAGACTCTATAAGATTTGCTTGTCAAGGAATATCCTAAGAATATCCCTGAGTCTGCTTTGTTATCAAAAGTCCTTAATTATGTTTTCCCATTATTATGAATGAAGCACCGACAGCCAAAAATATAGAAATAAGATATGTTAGGAATTCTCCCTATCCATATTTCATATGTTGTCTTTTGTTGTCGAGTGTTGATGCCGATTCTGTTCTGAACATAACAAGTGGTATAGATTGCTTGGCAAGCATGGTGCAAGCGGTTTCTTTGATTGTTCTGTTTCTTCGCTCGCTACACCATTTTGTTGAGGAGTCTGAGCGGCGGAAGTCTGTCTCTTGACTCCATATTCTCCACAATAATCATCCAATACGGAATTTAGAAATTTTGTGCCCCGGTCCGAGCGGATAGTGACTATGTTGAGGCTCTTTTCCACTGAGAGTTGCTTGAGCAGCCTGGGAAGCAACTTCAGGGTCTTCTTTTTGCTATATAAGAAAACTACCCAAGTGAAGCGAGTAAAATCATCGACGACAACTAGGGTATATTTTCTTCCATTTAAAGAACGAGGAGATACTGGACCGTGCAAATCCATGTGGAGTAGCTCGAGTATTCGCTTGGAGAACCCATCTTCTATGCTTGGGAAAGAGGCTCTCGGTTGCTTTCCCATTTGGCAAGCAGCACACACTTGGTCCTTGATGAATACTTCATTCGGGATCCCACGAACAAGGCCTTTATAGCAATTGCGTTGATAGTCTGAAAGTTGAGGTGGCCTTATCTTCTATGCCACAGCCAGCTCCTTTCAGGTGCGCTACGAGCGACCAAGCAGACTTCCTTGTCACTTGAGGTCCATTCCGCTACATACATGTTCCCTTGTCGTGTTCCCTTGAGAGCAACCTCCTTTGTAGATCCATGCTTGATATAGACTTTGTTAGCTATGAATTCTACAATAAAACCTTTATCGCAAATTTGTGAAATTGAGAGCAGGTTATGTTTTACCCCCTGGACATATGAGACTTCCTCTATTCTCACGTTGCCCAGTTGTAATGTACCGTATCCTTTGGTGAAGCCCTTAGCATTATCACCAAATATCACTGATGGTCCATCTTTGTCTTTGACGTTTGTGATGAAGGATTTGACACCAGTCATGTGTCTTGAACATCCACTATCAAAGTACCAGATAGCGGCTTCTTGTGCCCTTCCCCGAGCGATCTGGACCACCTGCTTCCCCTGCAAGATTTAAGAACGAACTTTAGGTACCCAAATGAATTTGGGTCTTTTGGGGTTAGCAGCTTGGCTTTTATCCTTAGCGGGTTTCAAGTTTGAAACCGCTTGAGGCTTAGGCCTGTAAACCTTCGGTCTACTATGAGAATGAGTCTCACAGCAGCATGTGCAGTGGTGTGAAAATATCGGTTGAGCGACTTTCCCGGATCGAAGGTCGCTTGGCCGACTTCGCTGAGTAAAGTCCCTTCCAAAGCGATATCTTTGCAAGCGCAAAGTTCTTCTTGGAATTTCATCCTCGGCATATTGCTTAGGGTTTGAGCGAGAGTTCCGTTTTCGATAATAGTTCGCTCTACCCTGAAATTTCGCAAGTGAATTGAAGCGGTTTGGAATTCGCTTCTGAGCGGGCTGCCTTCCCCTTGGTTAGTGAACTGCTTTTGGGGTTTTGAAGGAGCATTCCCCTTGGGCCTCATATGGTCATTGGCCCTATTCACCTTCAGCCAGTCACTCCCTTGAGGTTTGAAAGCGGTTTTGGGAGGACCGCTGGGAACTTCCTTCTCTTTTCCTTTTCCACCATGTACCGAAGATTCAGTGGGCTTCTCCGGTACATCATTGAAGAACGTACAAAAATAGGACCGGAAGAGGTAGAGGGCTTATCGGGAACAACAACATACCCAATCCCTTCCTTAGAGCCATGAGGCAGAAAGGACTGCTCAATCTTTTTACTCGCTTGAGATGCGTCGTAAAGAGATTTGAGTTTGAAGGTCAGGTGCTGTTCACACCCTTGAGCAGTCTCCAACTTCTCTTGCAGATCACTGAGTTTGATTTCCAAGTCGCTTAGCTTTTTATTGCTAAGAGCGAGTTGGGTCGCTTGCTTGGCATTCTCCAAGCGACTGTCGAAAAGCGATCGTTCAAGTTGCTGTCGACTCGCCTGCAGTTCCGCGTAGTCGCTATGCTCACAAGTGACTTCGCTTTGCTTCCCCTTGAGTAAATCAAGCTCTTGGGTTAGCTTAGCATTGTCGCTCATGTAGCGACGTACTAGAACCTGCAGTGCTTGATGATTTTCGACCAAGTCAAGATAGTCACCAAGATGTTCATTATCGAAGAGCGAATCCGTATCCTCCTTATTTTCCTGAGAAGCATCCGGAATGCTCTGCACGTGTGCGGGTGTAATGGATGAGTTAGGGTTTTCGCATAATATTACCTTATCCTCCGCTTCTTCGTCACTCATAGCCATGAGGTTGAACTCAGGCTCTTCCTCGTCGAATGCCAGCAGCCCTATATCAAGCGACACCTGAGCCGCTTCAGATTCATCATCTCTGAACTGGTCCTCATCATGATTGACCCCGTCCACGGGCATGGCTGCTTCCTCCGCAACATAGGCTTTGCGGGAATTGATCTTGGCCTTTAGGTCCTCTCTCTCCTTCCCTGAAAGCGAGGGGCATTCTGATTTGTAGTGGTCGACCATGTGTTGCAGCACGAGCGTTGGAGGTGTTGAACCGTCGGATCAACAAAAGATAGAACTCTTTCAACTCCTCCTTAGACATATCCCCTATGTCTCCATAAGAAAAGGCGCATGAAGAATCCACTTGTTGTACATCAACGGCTTTAAAAGCGAGCCCTTTCTCCGGGATAGTCTTCTCCTCCTCTTCGCTTTCTATGACCTCCTTCTTGTTGATGTGGAATTCCATGGCTTTGAAGTCAGAGAATAAGGCCTCAGGGGATTGAGCACCCAAATCCTTATTGAAGAGGCAATTCTCCTTAATCGTCTGCCATTTGCCAGAGAGGGCATGGCAGACCTTTGTGTTCACCTCCTTGTGCGAGAGCTCCTTGCCCAGAGTGGCAAGAGATGTAACCAAGTTCAAGACCCTTGTCTCGAACACCTTCATGCTCTCGCTGCTTCATCATCAGTGCCTCAAATTCTCTCAAAAGGACAGACAACTTATTTTCGTTGATTTTCTCCGTCCCTTGTGAGAGAAGGGCTCGTGTATCCCATATCTCATTTGCAGTCTTGCACTTCATGATTCTGGCCAGATGTGCATCTGAGACTATAGACTGGATGACATTCTTCGCTACACAGTCAAGATTTTCAACTTTAAAGTCTGCGGCGGTAAACTCCTCTCTCGGCTTCTCGGTATAGCTCATTTGAGTCAAGCCTTCTCCAGTGGTCACTAGCTTGGTGATTTTAATAGTCCCATTAGAAATAACCTCCAACATTCGATCGTGGAGGGAAGCTAGATGCGATTTTACTCAGAAGCTCCAAGTATTATAACCTTCAACGGAGAACTGATGTAGAGATCCTGTAGAAGTCATCTTGGAAATGTGTTAGATATGTGCAATATGTTGTGCATAGATTAATGCAAGTTTTTCTCTTAAAAAGATCTGTTCAAAGAACACAACTAAGTCGCTTCAAAAGATTTGAAGCGACTTAGATATGCAAAGCAGTAGTTATAATGAACTCCTGATCTGATACCACTTGTTGGCCTAGAAAGCACTAACACACGTAGAGGGGGGTGAATACGTGTGTTAAGGATTTATCCTCTTTTTCAAATTTAAAGCGAATTATAAAACCCCTCTTTAAAGAAAATCGCTTTGGCTAAGACCGAGCGACTTTAACCAAGCGGATAAGTCTGAGCGGTAAAGGTCGCTTCCTCAGAGCTAAGAGCGAGCAGAATTTGGCGAGCGAGTAAGTGCTTGAGAGAAAAACTCTTGATTAGAAAAACAATCTGTTTGCTTAAGTGTGTGTGTGTGTGTGTAAGTTATGCAATAAGCAAAGCGATAAAGACTTAATGAAATAAAACGAGTAAGCGAGCACAGAGAATTATAGTGATTCGGAGACTGAAACTCCTACATCTACTCTTCTTTCAACTGGAAAGAAATACCACTAACAAAGTTAGGGTGCCCGGTACTTCAATCCCTGGAAAGCTGCTGTAGAATCATGTCGAGCTTCCTCTTAATCGCAGCTGACTCTGCAGCCTGCTGAGCAACATGTTCCCTCATCAGAGCCGACTCAGAAGCATGCTGAGCTAGTCGTTCCTCCAATCGTCTTCGTTCTTCACGCTCAGTATGTAGCCCAGTCTGCAACGAGGACAACTGCTGTGTCATAGCCTCCGAATCAACGCCCGATGAGAAGACAGAGCCAGCTGAGGACTGACGGCATCCGTCGCGAAGGGTTGCGCAAATTAAAAAAAAAATTACATAACGACGGAAGTGTTCCGTCGCGAATGTAATTTCAGATTAAAAAATACAAAATACCTAACGACGGACGAAATAATAAAAAAAAAGAAAATCAAATGCCTAACGACGGAAAATGTCCGTCGTCCCGCGTTACGACGGACAATCTGTTGTTACGTCCGTCGTTAGGTATGGCGCCAATATTTCCCGCCAGTTTCCATTCCTAATCCGTTGCGAAGTCCGTCGTCAAAGCGGGTTGAGGTTGTCCGTCGCGAGTCCGTCGTCGGATGACAATGGAATTTTATCCGTCGTTAAGTCCGTCGTCATTTCGACAATTTTTTGTAGTGTTCGTGAGAAAGGAGTCAGCGGTGGAATTCAAGTTGATTTGGTGAAACCCATCGCGGTTTGAGAGAAATTAGGGTTCTCTTGGAGGTTCTGTGCGTGCATTCGTGATATTGCTCCCTTGAGGGGATGATGTCGAGCGAGTGGTGGCCGTTGACGGCGGAGATGGCGTCGGAGCCGCCGCCGGACTGTTCGACTGAGTTGAAGAAGAAGAGCCGCGAAGAAGACGCGTTCCTTTTCCTGTTTTTTTTTTTCTTTTTTTTTTTGATTTTTTCCAGCACAAAACGACGTCGTTTTGTATGACTCATAAAAAATTAAGCCATGTCATATTCCAGCTAGGATCCACGTCAGAATAATTTGGGGGAAAATTCAATTTTGGTCTGCGATTGAACAATCCTCAAAGTTCAGGGATTTACAGGGATTTTTGAAAGTTCGGTCTCGATTCGGAACGCGGCCAAAAGTTTAGGGATTTAGGTGCAATTTTGCCTAATAATTAATCCCGAATTTTCGGTCTCTTGAAAATAATTAATACTTAAGGAAAAATAATTAAATTAATTCAAGGCTTCGAATTAATTACGGGATCTATTTCTTTTTTCAACCCGGATCAAGCAATATAAAAATATATCGGGTCTATAATTATTTATCGAGTCTAAGTGGACAGGAAGCAGCCCATTATTTCAATGGGTTGCGGCCCATTACTCAATTATCGGCCCCTTCCCGTCCTCCTCTCTTAAGAGAGTGAGAGCCTATTTAAATTCTACTTTAACTATTGGGACTTATCCCATTTTTTATCTGCTAAGGCTAGGATTGTTTCTTATTCATTTTAGGGTTTTCCCCCTTCTATCTCTACCGTCAACGACTCTCTCTCTTCTCTCTCTACACTCTCCTCTCTCACCCTCATCTCGGCCGACCTCCTCTCTGGTCTGGGCCCTTCCGCCTCCTCCGGCGCTGTCCTCCATGGCCTCTCCTTCGTGTACGTTGCCGCCGTGGCCTTAATGCCACGAGCGGGTGGCGCTGCCCTCTGTCTCCACCGCATGCGGTATCGCCGCCGTCCTGCTCTCGCGCTCCGGTGCTAGGCTGTCTCTCCGCCGCTGCTGGTGGCGCCCCCACCTCGACTTGTGCTGGTACCGCCGCCGGTTGCTATCCTTTCGGCTCTGTCCCTTCGGCTTCATCCCTTCGGCTCAGTCCCCCTCGGCCTCTCCGACCGGTGATGACTCTCCGGCCTTGCCGGGGATGAGCCAGTCCGGTGGGGCTCCAGATCGGTCAACTCTAGCCTTATCTCTATTCTAGGGTTTCTGTTGGCTGATTTTATGTTCTATGGTTCTTTGGTTGCTTGGTGGTTAATCACATGTGATTTTTGGGCTATTGTTGTGTTCTGGTTTTATGCTGGTTTTGGCGTGTTGGCTTTGTTCTTTTGTTGGTGATTTGGCTCGTTTCTGGCTCTGTTCTGTTACTGGAAATTGGTTCTATTTCTGGTTGAGGTTCTGGTTTTCTTGGTTCTGTGCTATTGCTGGTTTTCTATGGGCGTTGGTTCTGTTTCTTCTTGTTTGGGTTCTGATTATGCTAAGTTAAGGCCTAATTAATTTTTAAGGTATCCCCTTGACGCGGTGAGATGGCTCGGGTGGCTCTCCGGCCCCCGGAGCAACTGCCGGTGCGTCGGGGTTCTGCCCGACTTTCAAACATTAAAACTTGGCCTTCGGGCTAGGGAAATTCGTTCCCTATACTGCCCCTTTTTAACTCGGCAGCTTGCTTGTGGATTCTACTGATCTTTATGGTTGTAAATTCTGATTCTTTTTAAAAGGAGATGGTCTGTCCTCTTCTTGATCAGTTTCAAAGCTAAGTTTTCTTTTACCTTAAGTCTTAGTTCTATGTTTTCTAAGTGTATATAATAAGTTCTAAGCATTAAGCAACTGAGCTTAAAGTGCTTGAGGTTACCTTGGGGTTTTTGGAGTTGATTGCTAGCTTAAGGCCTCCTTTTCCTTCTCCCTTGTGTTATGGGTATGGTTAAAATGATTTCAGGCACGTGTTCACTGAGTGCTTCAAAGTACTCAGCCCTGCATACGTTTTTCTTATGTGCAAGTTGAGCAGTTCGGCATAGTCGGAGTGACGGAGTGGCCTACTGGAGTTCGTAACCGAAGCTCTTGGTGGTGCACGTCTTCATACGTGCATCCGAAGTCTCTTAGTCTGTTTTAGTTCCATTTCCCTTTTGTGCTTGAATTTTGATGGAATCTGTAAGGGTCAACATTGCTTCACCGGGTTTTGAAGAATTATGATTTATTTTGTTATGATGTATGAACTCAGTTTCTCCCCTTAGTCAAATGCTTTGCTAAAAATTCACGAGCACTTGGTATTTGCATGGCTTCTTTCATTACTTCGGTACTATAGTTAATGCTTCGTCCAACACCATAAATAAAAACTTAGTCCATTTTGTCTTCGTCCACCACACATTCCGCTCGTATAACTCGTTCAGTGGCGAGCTCCGGACTCGGTTACCCTTAGCGGGTCTGGGGTCATTACACTAGGCGTATTAAAGTCTATACTCCGGCCTTGCAGCCCTCCCTCTGTACTTTCGCTGTTATGAAATGAAGAAAATTTAGTACTTCAATTTGCGCCATTTACACTTTTATTTCTTGCTTTTAATTCCTGTAGCCTACTGCTTCCTTTCCTGTAAATTGGGATGCCGAACTGATAGAGTTGCTCTGTATTCTTAACTATAAGGAATTAGAGATTTTGCACTGGACGAAGCTTTACTCTTCGGCACTGGACGAAGCGAAAAACCGAGCTCGCGCTGACCAGATTAAATATGATGAAGTGCTTGCCCAGACGGTTGAATTGAAGACCACTCTTGCGGACTTGAAAGCCTAATTCAAACTGACGAGGGAGGAAAATAAGGAGTACGAAGAGATAATCCACAGTGTCGGAGGGATAACCATCAGCGGTGTTGAAGAGCAAATATGGGAGATTTTGCAACGTAATCGTGAAGTGAAGAGGCAGTATGGCCTTTGGAGCGATGAATACCGATCCGAAATATTTATTATCCGTCAACTTGCCGGGATATACAAGATTGTCCTTTTCCGGCATCCAAACTTGAAAAAGGTTTTGGAAGACGTTCCGGTTCTGAAGTCTACTACGATCTGTTGGCAACCGGAGCATACAGAACAAGATCGGCGGGAAGACATAGCCCGCCTGCGTGGCAAAGGGTCTCGGTCAAAAAGCCGAGGAAAGAAGCCAGTAAGTTCGACTTCCCGAAGTGGAAATGCCGGAGGAGCCGGAGCTGGGGGTGGGTCTTTTAACTTGGACGTGTTCATGCAAGCTAAAAAGCCTTCGGACTTTACTGGCAACTGGTTGTACTATAGTAAGCCAAAAAAACCTGCACCATGTGAGTGTATGCAAATACACTAAGTTTATTTTGGCAAATATGTAGTTCGTTTGGTTCTGCTGCCAAATTGCTAAATATGGAATGTTTCACTCTGGCGAGAACCTGCTCAGCATCCAGCGTGATAATCTTGAAGTAGCTGGATAAAGATCTTCGGACATATATTCTTGAAGAGGCGCTAGGGTTTTCGAGAAACAAGGAATTGTTTATTGGCGAGATTTATCTAGATGGAAACAATTATCGAATCCGGTCTTGACAATGATATCCGATATCTCTTGAAGAATATTGAAGATCATTATGAATATTATTTTTAAGGAAATACCGGAGATATCTTCCTTATCAAATAGGATTCTTTTATTATTCTATTCTTTGTATAAATAGGAGTCACGATCAATCTTCTAGGGTTGTCGTGCATTGTGTGGGTTTATAGTATTGGGAAACACGAGAGTTTTGGTGAGTTGTGTGTTTGTATTCGAGTGAGTTATAAACTCGAGTTGGGAAAAGTTTACGAGTGGCTACTCGTGAACTTGGGTAGACCTAGGGAAAGAGGTGCTGCTTTCACGTTCAATCTAGTAGAGAGTAGAAGAGTGAGAAGTGTAATCTTGTAACTCTGAATCTCTATAGTATTGGAGTGTTCCCTCGGGAGAAATCCCCCCAGACGTAGGTGTGTTTACACCGAACTGGGTAACCAATCTCTTGCGTACTGTTTTACTTTATGTTGTGTCTGGTTATAGTTCTAGTTCTTGTTTGTGTAGAACCACAGTACGAGTTGAACAATTTCAGGAGGCTGAGACGAGTGAGCCCCGGAGGCACAGGGAAAGCAACTGCTAGGGGATAGAGTCACGCAAGGGCGGAGGCGGGGAAGCAACCCAACAAGTCGTAGCATTTTTTTTTTGAATTAAGTTACAAAAATTAAATATTTTTTTCTTAAATTTAAACAGTCAAATTCCTTCCACCCCATATATACATCTCATGTTTACTTCATTCATACACCACATTCTTAATTTTACTCTTTACTCTTAAATATTTTATTTTTGCATCTTCAACTCAAATTTAGAAAAAATAGGGAATCTAATGGGAAAAAACAATTTGGTGAATGGTACGGTAACTACGATAGCAAGTACGACGATCCTCTGCAATCTCCGATGGCATCATCAACACCCACTCTGGCGATCGCCTTCGGTGCATTCGCCAACTCTCATGCGCCGTTTATGGACTACTCCGGGCAAGGTTATCTCTTTACTCACCGAATACATTACGGAAACGAATGCTATCGAGTCGAAAATGTCACAATATGCGGAGGTTAAATTAACAATCGCTAAATCTAAAACATTCTCCCGTTATCAACGCGCGAAAGCTTTCAATAAGAACGTGTTGTCGCCGGAGTAGCTGCCCATTTCGAGATGTTGAAATTTTTTATGAAAAAAATTCACAAAATAAATTAGTATCGATTGTAATTCGGTGTTGATTTTATTTCGTGTCTTATTAATTTTATTTCGTATTTTTATATAATTTTGTGTATTTCAATTCAATAAAATTAAAAAAAATAAAACACAAAAAGAATAAAAAAAAATCGGAGAATCCCGACTATTGAGACGGACGTGCAAGGGCTCGACTGAACCGCCGGCTCGGCCCTAAATCGGCGGTTTAGGGCCAACAGCCCGGCCTGAGAGAGGCGGTTAGGGCTAGGGGGTCTAGGTGTTAGCGAACTTAGGCCCGATGGGCCAGGCCCGACGGTTCGGCCATAAGGGTCAAGGTTCGGCCCTAATGGGCCCTTCTTTTTTAACAAAAAATATTTAATTGTTAATGGTAGCGATTAAACTTGGGTGATTTTGTTTATAATCAATCTTCATAATCATTAGACCACGTGAAAACCTTTGAAAATCTTATTATTTTTTATTTTAAAACTCAATTTCCTTGTATAACAGAAAATAGTTAAATGTAAGTAGCAAGTTTGGAACATGTTTTGACCAAAACCTAATAAATTTAAAGTCGATATCCTTAACCACTTGGACATCTTAATCACTTTATATATATATATATATATATATAATATAAATATAAAATTTAAATTATTAAAAAATAAAAAAAATAAAAATATAATAACTCGCGGCCCTAAGGGCCGATCCTTAGCGTGGCGGACCCGAACCGGCCCTAACCCGGAGGTTTATGGCCTCGACCCTAATCCTAGAGGCTGCCGCCGGTTAGGGCGGTGAACCGCCGGACCGGCGGTCCACGGCCCTAACCCTGCGGGCTTAGGCCCGTTGCACGTCTAATTGAGACTCGATTCATGGGGTTCTAACCATTACATATAGATAGTCATCTTCTTGCTTCTAAAAGCCAGACATATATATTCAAACTCTTCCTTCCATCTTCTGCTTCTTAGAGCATTTGCAGTGCGGGTTCGGTGGAACTGATCGTAGATTATTTTATTAATATAAATATAATTATTTTATTGAATTGTGTCAGAGACCGGTTGTGAGTTTTTTTAATTGCAGTGAAGACCAGAGGCGACTATAAAATTGATATTAATATTCTATTCATTATATATATTATTTTGTAATCTTTTAACTATATAAAAACATGAGAATTTTTAAATTGAATTGTATTGAAATTGTTGAATAAAAAAATAAATATAGTTGAATTTAAAAAAAAAAAAACCCATCAAAACAGAGGCGTCTTCCTCCCTCAGTTTTCCACCACCACCACCGCCTGAGCCACCATCTCCATCGGGTTCCGTACAGGTCTTCGTAGCGGCCGGGCTTTGGAGGTTGGCCGCCCGACATCGCCGCGACCGGTAGCCACAGCGGCCGTGGCCGCACGTGAGACGGCGCGCGACCGGCGCTGCAGCTGCTCTTAGTAGTAATTTTCAAACCCCTATTAGTAATACTCTTTTCTTAATTCTCGATTATGTCTCTCTCTCGCTCTACTAAATAATTGAAACTTCCCGATTAAGATCTGCTATATCAGATGCGGAATATTTGATTACGTCTGGAGTATTCGACAGCCATGGAGAAAGCGGCGAGGAACGATGAGCCGGTTATCGGGATTCCGTACAATGCGGCGTATCAGGCCCCGATGCCGCAGCAGTTTTACGTTGAAAACCCTTATCAAGCCGGCGCCGTCCCTCCAAACGCCGTCGTTGGAGACCCAAAGGAATTCCCCTTCAATTGACTATTTACCGTGATACCCCTGCTCCCTTCAATTGTCCCTATTGCGGCGGCTCCGGCGTCACCATCGTCAAGTAAAATTCTCCTATTCTTTTTCTTCATATATTTTGTATCTGTATGTTTATTTATTGAAATTTATGATTACTTTTATGTCGAACTCGAAAGATGATAATCCCAATTTCTACAGTTGATGAGTTCTGGAAGGGAATTTTCTACTACTGTACCTTGAGACTTAATTGATTATAGATTCACTCTTGCTGTTGCTAGTTTGCACTCCTTGCTTGAAGTAGATAGATCAATCTTAGCTCGACATCAATTAAACTAGGCAATCTTGTTTCCCAGTGAATCGTGTCTGGGTTGGAACTTGGAATTTCTGTTTTGAAGAGGCGAATTGTTGATCAAATATTTAAACTTCTGACCATATA
Source organism: Monarda citriodora (assembly GCA_028566335.1). Taxonomy (NCBI): domain Eukaryota; kingdom Viridiplantae; phylum Streptophyta; class Magnoliopsida; order Lamiales; family Lamiaceae; genus Monarda; species Monarda citriodora. Next base: position 630 of record JAOWBJ010141085.1, on the reverse strand, counting down.
CAGTTGGGTAATCTCTTACCAGATGTAAGCCATTTTTGTTACTTTGCTAAGCTCCACTTTGCTCGTAATGCAGGTGGAAACCAAGTTTAGCTGCAGTTGTTGGTTGCATGACGCCATTTTATGCTTGGAGTCTGTTTTCTCTGCCCTTCAATGGATAGTCTGTGGCACAGATATCATTATTCTCCAAGCTGTAATGAGAAGGTTAAATTGCATGTTTCTCTTTACATTCTCCACGAATATGCCATCCAGTTGTTGTTGAGAATTTTTTTCTTTCCGATTCTTTGCTAGGTTGCTGATTTTGAGATATCTGATATCTGGATCCTCCTCATTATATACAAGGGAGCTTTGCTTTGCCTGCCTGATACCGTACGGCCAGGCCAGTATCACCTCCTATTTGTATGTAATCTATATGTGTGTCACTCTTCAAATAATTGTAACTGCGAATGTTATAGATGTATAGATATGTACATATGAGTTGTAAGTGTATATGACTGGAAAACAAATTGTTGGTAGAAGCCGAGTCTTGTATATAAATCGCGTTCTCACAAATCTTGACTTAGTACCGTAAAGCTTGTTTTAATGCAGATTTGTTGTGGCCTGTTTTCTTTTCTGAGTGGAGAAGAATTAGCA
>JAOWBJ010140981.1:0-12532 GCA_028566335.1 Monarda citriodora | reverse complement strand
GCGACTCGCTCAGAATGTTCCATGTGGATTAAAAACTCTTAACGGCTCTGAGAAAAGCACTGAAGGCAAGAAGTTCACTTCAACAGAATGAAGCGACCTTAATGAAGCGAAGAATGTCTGTGCAACATTTAATGCAAATCAGTGTCACAGAGACACGTGTCAAAGAGTGGATGGCCAACTGCTCTGCAAGTCAGATTGCAAATATTCAAAGGACAACCTGGTACTGATTTGACTGCAGATTCAATCACATCAGCAGACTATGGAGGAAAGAGATGTTGTACATGTGGCTTTTCTCTAACGGCCATTTTGTCAACCTCTCATATAAATACTGAAGATTAAGACCAGGAAGATAAATCAACTCTTGCGATCAAAGCCGTCACTCTGCAGAAATCTTTCTACAAAGCTTAAATCGCTCTCGATCTTCCAATTCTAGCTCAAACTCAGAAATATCTACTTAATGTTTAGAGTTGTGTCTTGTTGAGTTCCTTAGTTATATATAAGTTCTAAGAAGCAGTATAGATCCTCATACCATGAGTATTCTAGTATCTAACTTGAATACCTGAGAAGAAGATTATCCTATCGTTCCTTCTACACTCATTGTAAAAGGATAATCTTATAGTTAGAGATCTTTCGTTGAGATTCAACAAACCTTTGTACTGTCCAGAGTGAGACTGAATTCACTCAAAGTTTGCCGGAGGACTTAAGTTCCGTGCATCGTCTTACCGGGGACTGAAGAATCGGGTGTCCACAAGTGGGACTGAAGTTGCTTGAACGTTCAATCAGAGGACGCAAGATCTGTGCATTGTCTTTCCGGGGACTGAAGTACCGGGTTCTCTAACCTTGTTAGTGGATTTCTTCCAAGTTTGGAATAGAGTGGACGTAGGAGTTTCAGTCTCTGAACCACTATAAAATCTCTGTGTTCGCTCTTACTGCTTTATTTCATTCAAGTCTTTATCGCTTTGCTTATCGCATAATTCACACACACACTTAAACAAAACAAGACTATTTTTCTAAGCAAGAGGTTTTCTTAAAAGCACTTTCTCGCTCACCATATTCCGCACGCTCAAGCTCTGAGGTAGCAACCTTTACCGCTCGGACTTATCCACTTGTTAAAAGTCGCTCGGTCTTAGCTCAAGCGATTTTCTTAAAGGAGGGGATTTCATAATTCGCTTTAATTTTGAAAAAGAGGATAAATCCTTTACACACGTATTCACCCCCTCTATATGTGTTAGTGCTTTCCGGGCCAACAGAAGTGCTGAATTACTTTGGTAAGATGAGAACAAGGATGAATAAGGAAATTCACTTGGATTGAAGTTTATTGTGTCTGAGATATAGACTTTGCCACAAGGACTTGAGCATTTGTAGCCCTTATGGAAATCACTGTATCCAAGGAAAAGGCACTTTTTGGATCTAAATTGCATTTTATAGGTGTTGTAAGGCCTTAGGTAAGGATAGCAGGTACAACCAAATGGTTGTAGGAGCTTATAATCTGGAATTCTAGAGTATAGGATCTGATATGGTGATTTCATATCTAGGATTTGATTGGGCATGCGATTTATGAGGAAAACAGAGGTATGAAAAGCTTCCCACCAAAACTTTTATGGAAGAGAAGCTTGAGCAAGCAAACCTCATGCCAATATCAACAACGTGCTGGTGTTTTTTTTTTTTCTATTCTACCACTTTGCTGATGAATATAAGGACACGAATGTTGGAAATGTATGCCTATAGAGGCCAAGAAAGGTTCTAAAGTTCTATATTCACCACCCCAGTCAGATTAAAAAATAGATATGGAAGATTGAAATTGGTTTTGGACTTTGGCTATGAACTGTTTGACCACCCCCAAGGCTTCAGATTTTACAGTTAAGGGATATATCCAAGTGAACCTGGGAAAGTCATCCACAAAACTAATATAGTACTTAAACCAAACCTAGAAGAATAATGACAAGGTCCCCAAAGATCTGAGTGTATAAGCTCAAAGCTTCTGGTTGTTTTTGATGAAGATGAAGAGTGTGGTTTTTGATGTAGTTTTCCCAAGCTATATGCTTCACAGAAGGACATATCAGATGGTTTAAAAGGTATTTTTATGATAGAACATATGTTTGAAAGGACAATAGAGTTTAGATGGCCGCACGTTTGATGAATTGTATTTGCATTGAGCCTACACAAGCTAGCAAAATGCATTGAATAAGAAGAGAATTTATTTGATGAATCAGTTTGTGCAACATTATTCAAATGCACATTACAAGATTGGAGACCAACACCAAATGAGGCTAATACATTTGAATTACAAGAAGAACTAGGTATACAAGGGCTAGTGTTTGTAAAAGCAGAGCTATCATCAATACAAGATGGTACACAGGCACCATTTGCAGTAATGGTGCAGAAGGCTTTTTGTGATGTTGTGGACTTCAAGGGCTTTGAATTTTTGATTTTGACAAGAGTTGGGATAGATCCAATTTGTAGAGACCATTCGACAGGCTGCCCATCAACATGATCTTGTTGGAGGTTTTGTCCTTGACAAAACAAGAGTTAGCATTAAACTTAATCACTACATTGTTGTCTCTTGTAAACTGTAAAATACTTAATAGGTTTTTGGTTATTTGTGGAACAAATAAGATATCGTTCAGAAGTAAAGATTGAGATGAAGAAGAATGAGAGTTAGGTAAAGAAAGAGAGCTAGAGCTAATAGAAGAGATGGAGACTAGATTACCATTTCCAACTGCAAGATGATCATTCCCATCATATTCAGTGCTCACTATTAAATTGTTGAAGTCATTGGTGATGTGAGTGGTTGCACCACTATCCACATACCTATTCCCTTCTCCATCAGCAAAGTTTCCTGGAGTATGGTCTGCACTACCAGAGAAATCAGACAAGTAGGCCTCGGAAGCCAGGTTAGATGAAGTGTTGTGCATATCATGACCAGTAAAGTACACATCAAATCGTTTGAAATATTTTAAAGCCACATGACCATTCCTTCCACACAATTGGCACACAAGATTCTTCCCAAAATTTAAATGAGTACCACATCCACCAGTACCTCGGCCAAACTGAGAATTAAGATTAGTTGTACCTCTTCCAAACTGTGGAGCAAATGCACCACGACCAGAGCTATTCAGTTGAAAAACTGATCCATTTTGTCCACGGCGGTATGCTACATTTGCGGAGTGATCAAAAATAGAGGATTGTTGCTGAGATAAACGCACCTCATATGCCTGAAATGCAAGCTGGATTTCTTGAAGATTTGGTGCATCAGTCCTCTGCATAGTGTTGACCACCAATGATTCATATTCAGGGCCAAATCCAGCCATCAAGTGCATGATGAGTTCATCATCATCTAGTGGTTTTCCAATGGCAGTGAGCTGATCAGCAATGCTCCGCATCTTCATAAAATAATCCTCAACCGTCATTGGCCCCCGCTTAGTCGTCTGTAACTGAACTCTATACTTTGCAACATGAGATTTGGACAGTGAACGAAAAACAATCTCCAACGTACCCCAACATAGACTCACCAATAGATGAGAGCATCCAGCTCACAAGATACTAATCGTGGCGGATCTAGTTCACATAATCGGGATTCGGCGAGTAGTCACTTGATGATTCAGATTGAATCAACGGAGACGGCGGAGTCGCCGTCGGAGAGATGAGATCATCATAGGCATGCGCTTTGATTGTCGCATGAACCAAGGCACACTAGAATGCATAATTGGATCTATCCAATTTAAGATGAATCATACTACCTTCATCTCATTAGATTAGTCTTGCTTTCATTTTTGGTCCATCTCACTTATTAGTCTCCTTTCCTAAAATGGCAAAAAATATGTGGCTACAATTACCTCTCTCTCCTTAGAATTAATTACAACCACATATCTCACTTTGTTTGATTTGTGTGTCCGGTCAAACTAAGACTATATTAATAAGATGGAGGTAGTATTTATTATACATCAACAGTTGAAATTAAACAATAAAAATTTTCATGAGTAACGGCCACGTTAATGAATCCATTATTACACTTAAATGCATCAACTAAAAATGTGAGAAATCATTCTGCACGACCTAAAATCTGAACACTATCCAAGGTTGTAAAATTCGCTAGGCGCTAATTGGGCGGTCGAGGAGGGCCTAGCGCCTAGGCGGACTAGGCGGGGCCTAGGCGGGATCTAGGCGGCGCCTAGGCGTTTTTATATTATTTATTATATTTACTCTGTTAATTTTAAAATTCATTTATAAATTTATATTCACAACATTTGAAATGTTTAGTTTGGGTGGGAGAGAGAAATGTCAAATGTGTTACTATTGTTTGATGGAGAGGTAAGTGGTGAAATGTGGCATGCTCGGTATCTAAATTCTACATGTAATTTACATTTTAGTTAGAAAATAATAATTAATTTAATTTCAAGTTAATTTTTATCTAAATTTAATCTCAAACCTTAATTAATTTATCTCATTGATTTGGTACAATTTTTTGGTACATACTACATCCATCTCATTAGATTAGTCATGCTTTCCTCTTTGTCCATCTCATTTATTAATCTCATTTCTTAAAATGACAAAAAATATGTGGCTATAATTAACTCTCTCTCCTTCAATTAATTAAAACCACATATCCCACTTTTTTTGGTTTGTATGTCCGATCAAATAAAGACTATACTAATGAGATGGAAGTAGTAAGAAATCCCTAAATATCCAAGTTTGAATTGCAATCACATACAACAACGTACTAGTAGTAACAATTAGTAGTAGTATTTAAAAGAAATAAGTTCAAAAAAATCTCAAAAAAAGAAGAAGAAGTTAAAAGCCTAAAACCTAAAGTCAAAAAGCATATTCTACTCTGAAAAAGCATGTCAGCAACAGTACTTCCACCCACGTCACATTCATCTTCTTCCTCGCTATACTACAGTTTTCTTCTTCATTGAGAAACCATTGCCTAACCAGTATCGCACCGGAAGCAGCATAAAACTCCCGCCCCTGCGGGTCTCACCTGGATTTCACACCCGCCTAGGCGGCGCACAACCTCAAATCGGCCCGCCTAGGCGGCGCCTAATCACGCATAGGCGGATCTCCGCATAATTAGTCCGATTTTAAGGTAATCGCCTCGGCAGCCTCCCGATGAACGCCTAGGCGGGCGCTTAGGCGCCCGCCTAGGCCGCGTTTTACAACCATGACACTATCTCATTACTTTATAAATTTCCAATTTCCATTCAACTGCTACAATAAGTTACTCAATTAAATCAAATGCCTCCCTCACAAATTATCTTAAGTTGTGCAGAATCAGAAAACAAAGAAATCTTTTTTAAAAGCTCCAGATATGACACTCCTTTTGCATACATCAAAGATCTTGAAGAATGAAAGAACAAATTTGCAATAAAGTTACAAGTGGTTCGACTGTATGAGCAACCACAATTCACCAACAAAAATGATATTGCATCCTTGGAGTGTATTCTCCATGATAGAATGGTTAGTTTTCATTTTATTTCTTTGTATTTTGTTTTTAATGCTACCTTTCCTAATTATGCCTACTACTGCAGGGAATGCGGGTTCATGCTACTATTCAACGTCGTGATATTCAACAATTCAGAACGGTGTTAAAAGTAGGAATGGTGTTTGCAATTATGAAATTCATCGTAGGAAAAAATACCTTCAGATACAACACTTTTGATAGTATCCACAAATTGTTGCTTTTTGATAAACACGTATTTTGTGTGCTTGATTCGAGTAATATGCATGTGATTATAGTGAGTTTATTATACGTAAATAGTGGTTTTGTTGGATTTAATCTCATCCTTGCTTTGTAGAGTTTTGCATGTTTTTGCAGAGATTTAGGATGGATCGGGCCATAAAAGAGTCGTAAGAGAAAGAAAATGAAGTTCCCGGGTGTATTTGGAGGTTTCCCGGGCATTTGGAGCTCGACCGAGCCTTTTCCTAAAATGAAGTGGCCGAGCGATTTTTATACGTGGCCGGGTGTTTCAAAGTCGTGTCCGGGCGTTTTGAAGTCGCATCGGGCGTTCAAACGCGTGGCCGGGCGTTTTTGGGAGGAGGCCGGGCTAAAATCGCTCGGTCGGGCTTTTTGTTCGCAAGCATTTTTTCGGCCGCGTGAAAAAAGCTCGGCTGGGCGTTTTAAAAGACCGGCCGGACGTTTTCTCCGAGAAACCTTAAAAAGGCTCCGGAAATCATTTTAAACCCACTTTTTCATCCTTAGAAAGAATTAGACAAACTTTGGCGATTTTTCCCTACTTTTTCTCCTTCATCTCCTATTGTATTTCCTCTAGATCTTGAGAGTTTTAGCTAGCAATTAGTGGATTGATCATCATATTCTAGTTCTACATTTGATTCTCTACATGTTGATTATGGTTTTATCTATATTCTATGGTTTATTTTCTTTAATCATGTCTAGCTAGTTTTTCTTGTGATTTCATTCTTATGGATACTTGATGTTGGGTGATGGATTTAGCTATTTAATTGTGGTTTTGCCTTCCATTTCATGTTCATTTCTCTTGGGGCTATGTTTTATTGTGTAATTATGCTTGATCACCATAGTTGCATATCAAGTGTTCGATCCAACGCCTAAGAAGCTTGGATTGAATGCTAGGATCAAGAGACTTGCATGCTAGAGTATCGCAGGGATAAAGAACTCATGAGCTATTGGGAGTTAATGAACTGCTTGATGTCTTAGTCGAAGTTAGGCCTTTCATTAATCTACGTAGTTTTATTGCAATGAGTTGAATGGATCATGGTTAGGAGGTTTCCCACATAAATTTTGATTAAAATGGTTAGATCAATTTAGGATGTTTTAACCACATCACTTTGACCTAGTTCAAGTATGATTGGAATCACTCTTATTTCGTATTAAGTTTATACTTTTGGTGTTTAGTTGCTTGTTTCATTGCCTATGCCTTTCATTTCATTTTCATTGTTAAAAGAAAAGTACAAAAACATGCTAGATGGTAACTTGGATAGTAGTTAGATAGTTAGATTACTACTTGAACACTCATATGCCTCTAACATTCCTCGTGGATTCGACTCGATTATATTACTTCGATTTATCATTATATCTCACTACCCTCAAAAAGTAGAGTGATCAACATATTCCGTCTCTGATCACCGACAGACGTAAAATCCGTCGGTGATCAAAGTGGTCAACGACGGATATTCGGCCGCCGGTGATCAGAGATGGAAAATCCGTCGGTGACCCTTTCCGGGGAAAGCATCACCGACGGCATGTCGTCCATCGGCGATCACCGAGGGAATTTTGAATATTCCGTCGGTGATCGGACGGAAAACAAAAATAGCCAACCTGTGTTTTCACCGACGGCCCGTCCGTCGATGACCTGGTCGGTGTCGGCGTATTTTTTTGTAGTGCCAGCTGGCACACAATCTTCACCGTGAATCTGGAGCAGGTTCCCACTAGAGTAGAACTTTCTAAAAATAGTTATTTGGCAGCGGAACCGAGAATCTACATAATTGCCAAAAATAAACATGTGTATTTCCATACACTAACAATCTCCCCCTTTGGCATTTATGTAGTTAAACACAAATATATTTTTGTGTTGGCCCGCTTCCCCTTGCTTTAGGACACCGTGCTTACATTTAAAGTAGATATGGAGCGCACCCACATACCACACTTAAATTAACAGCACAAAGCAAAGAAAAAGTTTAGATTTACTCCCCCTTGTTTGACACACTAAATGCCAAACGATCAAGGATCCTCAGCAGGGATATCCTCATTAGCATGTTCCTCCTCTGAACTTTCCACCACTTCATTGCCATCACCATCTTTTGCCCCAGATGGTCCCTCATTAGCATCAGTATCAACCTATCCACCTTGAAACTCCCTAAGAAGGGCCCCAATCTCAGCACGTTCGGCAGTACTATTAAGAATCACCTTTGTAAGGCGATTGTACTGTCTCCTCAGATGGAGTAGAATACGGCTTGAGAGTTGTACCATCTTTGCTACAACAGCATCAGAATCTGTAACCAATGATTTTGCCAATTTCTTCTTTCTACCACCAACCTACTTGGGTTGATCATTTGCATGGACAGATTCTTCGAACAGCTTAGAATTGAAGAGGATGTTCCTAGGAACCTCAGTATACACATCATCATCAGTAATAACATTTAGTTTACTAATAATAAAGGATGTGATCAAACCATGGAAGACAATTGGTTTCTTGCAGGGCTTCTTCTCAGCATGGTCCCTAATCATTCCAAAGACCAATTTTCCTAAATCCAAAGGTCTCTTCACCAATTTTGTACATAACAGACCCCATAGCTTTATTAACAGTAGTTTTGTGCCCACTTGGAAACCAATTCTTCAGCAGGATTTTGTGGAGGACATAGTATCTCATAAAAAGTTCAGCACAAGAAAACTAGCCCCTAGCATACCACCTCTCAAATCTACCCCCAGTGAGTTTAGAGGCAATCACATCAAAGTCCTCATCTATATCCTCAACCACCCCTAGTTGTCTACCCAAAAACTCATCTATAGCAGCAAGAGAGAAAACAAAGGTATGTCCTCTAACAAAGGCCTTAAATTGTAAAGAAGATTCGGGGTCAAGCATACTCAGGCTCAGGTTAGTGTAGAATTCTAGAACCAAGTCTAGAACATATCTTCTAGATGGCAGAATAGTCTTCTCTAAATCAGCATGCTCAATAAGATCCCACAACCCATAGGACACTAAGTCACTCTTTTTAACCGAACACTCACCAATAACCAATATCCCACGATTTACAGACCAAAACCTCTCATAAAACTCAGTTCTAAATTGAGGAATGTAAGAACTTCTTCTATGTTCATGAGTGGGAATATGTGGGATACCTGACCCTTCTCCATCATAGTTGGCGGCATCACTCTCATCATCATCATCATCTGAGTCGATGTCAATCAGCTTCTTGGCCCTTCTTAGGGATTTTCCTTCTTAGGTGGGGGCTTCTTGGGTGCGGTAACCTTTGGTGGGACCGTATTCTCTCTGGTTTTCTGGGTGGTTGCTGCTTCTTCGCGGGTGATTGTACCTTGGTCTAGGTCTCCTTCCTCTTTTCCACTGGTTCCTTTTCCTTTGGTCTCTCAGCAGGAGGAGTGGTCTTCTTTGTCTTCTTTGCGGGGGGTTCCTTTGCTTGATCCCCCGGCAATAGCCGCCACCACTGCCTCAAGTTAAGCCTTCTTTCCTCGAGTAAAGCGAGGGAACTCCTTCTTTCTGTAAGCATTCTTCCGAACGGGCTTCATAATGCGACCTCCCTTCTTCTTTGGTGCTTCTATAGGAGGAACAATCACTCATTTTATAGGTTATTTCTGCCCCTCCGTATCGCCTTCAGCTTTTGGAAATACGGGAATAGCTTCAGTGACATTAGGGTTTGGTTGTTGAGGAGTCTTCATCGCGTCAGCCATCAGCTTCTCCCCTTGTACCACCTTTGATTTCTTCATTTTGCCACGCGAAGCGGCAAAATGATTCACGATTAAGATATCGTCTCCCGAATCCGAATCAGTTGAGGAGTAATCAGACATCTGCTCCTTTCCTTCTCGATGTAGGGATCCGGTAGAGAAGTATTCTTGAGAGTCAGCAAGAGAGTCCCGTGAATTGTTGTACGATATGTATGATTTTCTCCAAAAGAAACTTAGCGTGCAACAAGACTGTTATGGTTTGAGAGAGGATTTTGAAAAGAAAACGTGAGAAGATGGAGAATATATGCAAAATCCATTTGCAGAGAAGGTTTCCTTATCCCATGCAACTCTGCAACTTCTCAGTAAAATTTGTATTTCAAATTTTAACTGTCACATCACGAAATCAACTGCAACTTAAGGTAACTTCCTCAAAATTCCACATCAGCACAGTGTTGTAGTTTATGTTCTTCTGCTTCTGAAACCAAGCATTAAAGCAAGACTTGGCAAAAAAAACTCTCCTTTACAGCCCAAGCAGTCTGATCAGCATACTAACTCAAGAAACTCAAACAACTCATGAAACCTAACTACTCACTTTTAAAGAATCAGTGAGTGCATAGCCCAAATGCTCCTCTTATTTGCTCAAAACCTTGTGTTGTCCAATGGTTTTGTAAACATGTTTGAGAGTTGTTCAGTTGTAGAAATGTTTTCCAAGGTCAATGCTCCATCTTCAACCAGATCCCTTATCAAATGATGCCTGATCTCTATATGTTTGGCCTTTGAGTGACTGACTGGATTATTTGAAAGGTCAATTACTCCTTTGTTGTCACAGTACAACTTATATCTCTTTGTCTCCACTCCATAATCATTCAGCATTTTAGTCATCCAGATTAGCTAGGTACAGGCACTTCCAGTAGCTATATATTCAGTTTCGGTGGATGAGAGAGCCACACTATTTTGCTTCTTTGTGTGCCATGAGATTAGATTTTCTCCGAGGTAGAAGCAGCCTCCAGTAGTGCTCTTCATATCATTGGGATTTCCAGCCCAATCAGCATCACTATAACCAGTTAACTCCATTGAGCTTCCTTTTGCAAACCACAAACCTAGCTTGTTACTTCCCTTCACATATTTGATTATGTTCTTAACAGCAGTGAGATGGCTTCTTTCAGATTTGACTGAAAACGAGAACAAACTCCACCACTGTATGCAATATCAGGTCTGTTGGCCGTGAGATATAGGAGACTTCCTATCATACTCCTGTATAAAGATTAATCTACGGGACCTCCTTCACCTTCATTTTTTAGTTTTGTCGAAGTACTCATAGGGGTTCTTCTGTCCTTTGCTCCAGTAAGACCAAACTTCTTGACAAGCTCTTCTGCATATTTCCGTTGAGAGACAAAGATTACATCTTGATGTTGAGTAACTTGCAGGCCCAAGAAGAACTTGAGATCTCCGAACATGCTCATGTTAAACTTCTTTGTCATTATCTTGACAAACTCCTCCACTAGGGCTTTTGATCGAGATCCGAACACCAAATCATCGACGTAAACTTGAACCAGTATGATATCACCCTTACTCTTCTTCACAAATAGGGTTTTATCAGCTTGCCCACGTTCGTAGCCTTGAGTCAAAAGATATTCTGAAAGTGTGTTGTACCACGCCCTTGGAGCTTGCTTGAGACCATTGCTTTCCTTAATTTGTAGACATGATCAACTTTGTAGGATCCTCAAAACCTTTTGGTTGTCGTACATAAACTTCCCCTTGAAGATCACCATTTAGGAAAGCTGACTTAACATCCATTTGATAGAGCTCAAAACCCATACTACAAGCCATGCCCATCAAGAAACGAATCGATTCTAACCTTGTGACTGGTGCAAAAGTTTCGCCATAGTCAATACCCTCCTCTTGCGAGTATCTTTGTGCCACGAGACGAGCCTTCTTGCGGATAATGACTCCGTTTTCATTTGACTTGTTGCGAAATACCCACTTCGTACCAATTATATTTGCTCCTTCGGGTAGAGGTGTCAACTCCCAAACCTTGCATCTCTCAAATTGTAACAACTCTTCTTACATGGCAGCTATCCATCTTTCATCTTGAAAAGCTTCAACAACATTCTTCGGCTCAAACTGAGATACGAAGCAAACTGTGGTGATATAGGAGGTGAGTTTCTTGAAATCGAGCTTCACTTTTCTTGTCAGTATTCCTTGATCGAGATCACCAATGATGTCCTTGTTGGAATGGTTTTTGGCTACACGGCGTGAGGGTTGTTGAGTAGATAGTTGCACATCTTGTTCCATAGAGGGATCCGCTTTGTCTGTCTTTGGTTCCGAATGAGGTGGATCAGACTGTGAGACTAGTGGTTCCTCGAACTCCTCCTCAGGTAGAGCTAGGCTGTCTTCATCGAAAGTTGCATTAATTGATTCCATGATTGTTTGAGTTTTTTTGTTGTAGACTCTGTAAGCTTTACTGTTCTTAGAGTACCCCATAAATATGCCCTCAATAGCATTGTCATCCAGCTTCTTCTTGTAGCCTCTGTCGTTGTAGATGTAGCAAGTAGTTCCAAAAACATGAAGATGTTTCATAGTAGGCTTCCTTCCCCTCCAGATCTCATAGGTTGTGACATGTGTTTTTGGTCTCAAATAAACCCTGTTGCATATGTAACATGCCGTGTTGAATGCTTCTGCCCAAAACTGATTGGATATCCCCTTTGCTTTTATCATTGTTTTGGCCATTTCATTTAGAGTTCGGTTCTTCCTCTCAACCACTCCATTCTGTTGGGGGGTAATAGGAGCTGAAAACTGGTGCATGATCCCTTGGTTGTTACAGAATTCCTCAAACTCCGTTCCCTAAAATTCTCCTCCATGATCACTACGAACCTTCTTTATCTTCAAATCTTGTTCTACTTCAATTCTGAGACATAAAATTCTGAAAGCCTCAAAAGCATTGGACTTATCTCTCAGGAACTCCACCCATGTATATCTATAGAAGTCATCCACCATGACAAAAATATAATTCTTTCCTCCAATGCTTTCTACCTGAACTGGTCCCATCAGGTCAATACGCAGTAGCTCAAGAACTTTGGATGTGGTTATCTTCTTGACTTTCTTGTGTTTCTCCTTTGTTTGCTTGCACATTCTGCAGGGCCCACAAACCTTCAT
>JAOWBJ010140874.1:0-12540 GCA_028566335.1 Monarda citriodora | reverse complement strand
CCCAAGCCATGGATGGGCCGAATTGAGATGGGCTTTTCTCCATTGGGCTTGGGGGGCTTGGGCCGTATCCCATCACTTAACATTTTATGATTAAATCACATCATTTACTCATCTCTCAATATGTGTCCAAATATAATATAAATTCAAAAAGTTTAAACTATCATAACTTGCCCGTTTTTGTCCGATTTGTTTGAATTTTATAGCAAATTCAAAGTCGTGATACGATTTTTCATTTAAGATTAGCTATCAATATGTTTTTATGCATCTATAATGTTTAAATATCAAAATTATATTATATCTTTAAACACAATACACTTTACAAACTAACACTTTCGTCTGAGCCGAAACCAAATGATTCTTCTTGGATACAACGGAGGGAGTATATGAACTAAATATTATTTAGAAACCAAATGATTCTTTTTGGATACAACGGAGGGAGTATATGAACTAAATATTATTTAGAGGTGTTGGGTACAAACATGTCCAGCGTTGAAAAATACATAATTTATTTTAAGTAGTTCTTATACGAAATAAGTTATGATATGAGAAGAATAAATGTGAAACATTAACCATGATGAGTTTTATTGTTCATATAGTGAACAGATCATATGAACGATGATTTCATAATAAATATGAAATAATTGAGGCAATTGATCGTTTTGGAATTTATGGTTCAAATTAATTGATACTAGTATATTATAATTATATTGAGAATGAATTATTGTATCAACATGGTGGATTTTTATTCTGAATTTACGTTTTACAGAAAATAAATCTTTCACAATAATTTGGAATGTCTAGGGCGTGGCTAATTCGAGGACGCATGGTACTCTGAAAAATATAATTGATATGCATCATCTCGCTTTTGTTATTGTGGTTGAGCCCCAGACAGACCCGGGCCCTGATTTCTTCGATAAGCGTTTTGGTCTTCAGTTCAAGTGCAGCATTGTGAATGGGAGGATATGGATTTTTTCTCACCGGAATTTCAGAGTTGTCACCATTGATGACTCCGAGCAAGTGCTGCATGTCCAGAAAGAAGCGACTATCTTTCTCGTACCATTCTTCATATATGTGGTGTATGGGAAGGGTAGTCGTGGGGAGAGCTATGTTTTGTGGGATCAGCTCCGTCAAATTGCACTGGTTGTGGAGGGGAGCCCGTGCCGAGTAGGAGGGGATTTTAATGACTTCCTCACGGAGGAAGAGAGACAGGGTAGTACGGTTGATCATCATCGGGAGATGATGAATTTTTCTGATGTTATTGCTGACTGTCAGCTGGTGGATCCCGGGTTTGATGGCTTGTTTTTCATGTAGGCTCGCGCGGAGTTATTGGAGAGGTTGGACCAAGTGCTTCCTGGGGAGTCTTGAACTTTAGTTTTTCCGGTTACCAAGGTCACTCAGTTGCCTCGTATCACCTTAAATCACATTTCTCTCTTGGTCAAGTGCAGGTTTTCCTTGGTGGTTCTGAGCCCTTCATTCGGGTTTCAGCATATTTGGGTTGGGCATCATTCTTACATTCTAAGGTCGCTCGTGTCTGGGCTACAAACACGGGCTTTCAGGGCATGATTAATCCTCACCTCAAGCTTTCCTTAAGGGCCTCCGCTTCGACTTTACCGCTTTGGAACTCTCCTCTTTGGCTAGCTCGATTACTACAGATTCATTGGCATTGCGGCTGAGGCATCCATTGGGGAAGAAAGTGGTAAAATGTAGGTGAAATTGGAGAGAAATAAATATTAAGAGTGATTTGAATAAATTTGTTGTGGAAAAAATGGGGTGAGAGGGGTATATATAGGTATAAAATTGATTTTTTTTTTATCAGTAGCTCGGTCTCATTCTTATCGATTATACTTTTTATGGGCTTGTTACTATGGCGAAGAACGTAAAGAAAGTAAGAACATGAGAGATTTATGTGGTTCGATCCACTATGTCGCAGATGTACGTCCACGGGGAAGAAGGGAAAAGTGTATATTGCTCTGTGAGTATGAGAGTTTGTATGTTCCATCTTCTATTCCAGTGCCTTTATTTATAAGCTTACAAGTAGAGTCCTACTCTAATACAAAGTTTGGGCCCGATCGGATAATCTTAAGGCCTTGTTGATATCTTTTTACACGGTAGATATCCGAATTCCTATCTCTCTATAATATATCTTTGGGATAGGTTTTGAGTAGGAATCCTCATTGTTGTAGTAGTCTTGATAGTGAGCTGGCGCAAGCTATTGGGTCCGACTTGGGCCTGATCTGAGCTGGGCCGACTTGGGCCTTAGTGCGCTACGCGATCTTGTTGGGGTTGGATGTCTTCAGAATGGGCCTTGTATTTGGGCCGAATAGCATTAGGCCAAGCTCATGTCGAGGTCCATATTTGTTGAGCCTCTTGCTTGGGCCTAGATGTTAGGCCATGTACTATCACACCCCCCCCCTCCCACCATAGAGAGATAGGGGTGAGGATATGGTGTAGTGTCTGAACATACCCCACTAAAAAGAGGTGTGTTAGTGAACTAGTTGCCCCCGTCAAAGTGAACACGAGTACCGAGCATACCCCGCTGGGAGGGGGTGAGCTCGCGAACTGGTTGCTCCCGTCAAAGTGGACGCGCGCAGCGAGCATACCCCCCTGGAAAGGGGCGAGCTCGTGAACTGGTTGCTCCCATCAAAGTGGACGCGAGCAGCGAGCATACTCCACTGGAAAGGGGCGAGCTCGCGAACTGGTTGCTCCCGTCAAAGTGGACGCGAGCATCGAGCATACCACGCTGGAAAGGGGCAAGCTCGCGAACTACCAACTAAATGTGAATGGGCGGCAAGCTGATGGACTGACATAATGTCAGTTACTTTTCAGAAAAAGCGTTGGTTGGGCTTTCGAGGGTTGCGGCCTAATAGGACCGCGACATTTTGAACCGTCGCCACCCGTTAGCTTGTAGGGTACAATTGTGCCGCTTCCATTATCATTTCTCAACCTTCGCGAAACAGAAAAACTCCCAAATTCCCGTCATCTGTTGTTGTTGCTGCTGTTGTCGTTGCTCCAATTGAATTCCACTACTTTTTTCGCGAAGGCCTTCCACGGAATCAGTAAGTATGGCTTCTTCTTCAAAATTGGTAGCCTCTAAGTTAGATTTTTTCATTCCCGCTCGAGAAGTACCAGATACAGTAGATATATTCTTCGTTGGCCAAGAGAAATCAAGGCCTGATTTTGTAGCTTATTCTGGGGCTGTGGGTGCTGGTGGTGTACAAAATTACCCCTCCCCTAGATTTAGACGTTGTTAGGGGGTTAGAGTCTTCGTATGCTCTGCCGGATGATGCAGCCTTCATCATTCTGGGTCCGCTGGATGTGGCTTGTGCCCCTCCGAAAGGATATGTGACCATCTATGAGGATGCTCTTCATAGCGGGTTGCAATTCCCTCTTCACAGAGTGTATAGGGAACTCCTAGAAACTCATCGACTGCCACTAGGGCAGTTGACTCCAAACTCTTTTGTTCTTCTGTCCTTTTTGGAGTCTAAGGCTGGGGAGCCTGTGACTCGGGACATGATTATGACTTTCTTCACCATCAAGATGTCGTCTAGTTGGTATTATGCCACTCCACGGATTGACTTTAAAGTTTGACTTCTGAACAAGGTGCAAGGGTGGCACTCTAAATTTTTCTTTATGCGAGCTGCCGATATCGGTGTACTTGAGTTCCCGTGGCGAACTGGTATTTTAGATAGAATAACTCCCCTAAAAAAATATGCCAACCTTAAGGATAGGTTGATTAGGGAGTTCGAGGTGAAGTCTAACCCTCATGACCCTTCTGCCGAAGCAGAGGCGGTGGAGGGTAAGGGTCTAACAAATTTCTTTTGTTCCTTTATCTCTGCCGTTCCGAACTTAACTTGTTTGTTCGTGGTTTGCAGCGACGTTTGTGAAAGTTGAAGTGCAAGAATTGCTTCCGCGGCCGCTGTTGATGTCACGGTGTCACAGTCCAGCTCGGAGCAGACTGTGACTAATGTACTGTCCCCGCAGGTCCCGAAAGATCAGCCCTTCAAGCGGATCAAGAAGGGGATAAAGGATTCAAGGGCTGTAGATGCATGTCGATCTGACCGAAGACCCGATTAACCCGCCGGTCCTTTTTGATACTGAGGTAACTTGTTGATACTTTGTCTATCTTTGTAATTGACTTGTATATGCTGACGTTCATTCTGCGAACTGTACAAAGGGCCAGGAACATGATCTCGCAGGGCCTAGCCCTATTGGAGTGGAGTGTGGCTGAGAAGGTCGCGGGTGAAAAGGCTAAAGAAGTCGGGTTGCTACGCTCGAAACTGGAGGAATCCGAGGTGCGAGCTTCGGTTGCTCGTCGCGAAGCGGCTGCAACTCGTGTGGAGGCGGTCTTGGCTAAGGCTGAGGTCGCCAGGAAGGAGAAGGAGAAGGAGGACCTCTGGGCAGAGGTCGTAAGCACTAAGGGCCCCATACTACGGGCCTTTGCGGAGAGGCTACTGCTCTCCAAGAGGTTTGTGAGACTGGACTCCGTCACTGGGAGCGTGCTCGGTGAGGAGTTCGCAGTGGAGGCTCTCGAGGCCGTCAAGAAGGACTTTTCGGACTTGGATCCGTCCAAGTACAACTTCTCGAGGTGGTCTGCTGAGGAGAGCAACCAAATCTTGGCAAACGAGGTGAAGGGGGTGCTGCAAGAGTCCCCTTTATTGAGGGAGCTTGAGGTCGCTACCGACCTCTTGACTACTGAGTCTGTGCGTTCTACTAACGTGGACCGCGACCTGAAGTTGGAGGCCAACTTGCCAAGGCGGGAGAGAAGGAGTCTCCGGAAAATGAGAAGATCCCTGGAGGGGACCCTCAGAATAGGGTTTGACTTATCCTTCTTCTGTAAATTTTTCTTTTTCTTCTTCGTAGATGCAATGTACTCGCAGTGCCACTCGGGCACTGCTTTTGATGATAATAATAAAAGAACATTTTGTTGAATTCAGCTCTTTTTGTTTGCTTTGTCTGCTTTTAATCAGTCTCCGTCTCCTCGGATGTTTGATGCGTCTCCTTTTTATACCCGTATAAATGAATTGGAGGACTCGCTTGAGGTCGCGAAGGTCGAGGTCGCCTTTTGGAAAGATATCAGTCTTCAACTATTGTGCCGATCGGACCTAGTCCGCCAAGCGGTCTGGATGGTGATCTTGCGCATTGGAAGGGGGAGTATGGCCGAGCTGTGGTGGAATGTGAGCGGATTGCGAGGTCCGCTCAAGTCAAATATGATGAGCTTCATGCAGGGTATACTTTTCTCCAAGATGAGTTGCAAGAGACTAAGGGAGAGCTGAAGGATGCGAACGAAGAGATGACGAAGATGGACCAGGACCATATGGCCTATGAGCTGTTCGTTCAGCAAACTGGTGGTGTACCGATCGCGAAGGTGAGGAAGCTGGTCACAACATGCAACACGTATTGTCGGCGCGAGGACTGTGAGCCATTGGTGCTGCATGAGAAGATCCTCGAGCTGAAGAGCATAGCTCGATATTACAAAGTGATCCCGGATCGGTACCCTTCGCTTAGCAAGCTTGTTGGCGATCGCTCCATTGTTGACGAAGTTGGTCCTTCGTTTGCTGTAGCTATTTGACAGCCCATGCGAGTTGCGGAGATTCGGCGTGCACAACCTGCCGTGGCTAGAGGTCGCCGAGGCGGGAGATCGGGAGGTCGTAGTGTATCTGGTCGTGGAGGAGGAAGGGGGCAAGGTTGTGATTTTGATCTTGACGGCTTGTTGAATGCCCGATTTGACTCCCCCAAAGATTTTGCAGATAGCTGGTTCAACTTTAGTCCTAGCAATAGATCTTGCGACCGTAGTATAGGAATATGTGTTATGTAATACTCTTTCCTTCATTCAATAAACTGCCTATTCGCCATTACCCTTTGTAGCTAACTGCGAACTTACTTACTTCTTTTTTACTGCGACATGCGTCTGTGCGATGACCGTGGTTAAGGCTGGTTTGAAGTAATGATCTCTCCTTTATGGGACTTGTAAACCTTTTGTTCGGGTTTATGGAGTCTGAAGATGAGTGGTATCTCATAAGGTGGCCAACCTTAGAGAAATTATTATGTGAATTTTTACATATAAGTGGGGCATGCAAAAATATGTAATGAGACTCATAAATGAATGAAAGGAATTATATTAATAAAGATCGGAATTCTGAAAGAACAAAGAAAGTAGAAATATTTACATGAAGCCCAAAGAATGCAATACTACATGTCTAGCCTATTGTTTCCAACTTATACATAAAACTTCTTCAAATTGGAAATATACCAAGTCAGGGTAAGAGCTCATAAGACAAATGTGCGACCTTGTAAGAACCCTTGCCAAGATCCTCTGCTATCTGATATGGTCCTTCCCATGTAGCTTCCAATTTGCTGACTTTTTCTGCTCTGCTGACTTCATTGTTGCGAAGTACGAGGTCTCCGACCTGACAGTGATGGTGCTTTAGTCGGCGGTAGTAGTAGCGAGCTACCTGTTGTTTGTATCGGGCTTCCTTTATGAAGGTGAGCTCTCTCTCTTTTCCTCCAACAAGTCCAAATCTACTCGGAGGTTTTCAACATTGACATCTTCGGAAAAGTATATGACACTAGAGCTCGGCATTCCGATCTCGACTGGTATGACTGCCTCGGTGCCATAGGCTAAACTATACGGCGTTTTTCCAGGCGAGGTTCTGGGTGTAGTCCGGTAGGACCATAGGACATTTGGTAGGGTCTCCACCCACAATCCTTTAGCTTGTCCCAGTCGAGATTTTAGTCCGTTCACGGTAGTCCGATTGATGACCTCGGTCTGTCCGTTAGCTTGAAGATGAGTTACCGAGGTGAATTTCTATTGGATGTTAAGTTCTTCACACCATTCTCTGAATACTCTGTCCGTGAACTGTGTCCTATTATCCGAGACCAATATGTGCGGTATCCCGAACCGGCAAACGATGTTCTTCCACACGAAGTTGACTAGTTGAGGGCATGTTTGCTTGTGATCTTGGCCAATGGTTCGGCTTCTACCCATTTTGTGAAGAAATCGATTGTGACAATCAAGAATTGATCTGTCCCGGGGCCTTATCGAAGGGTCTAACAATATCAATCCCCCATTTCATGAAAGGCCACAGGCTTTGCATGTTGGCGAGCTTGGTCTGCGGAAGTCGCTGTATGTTTGCGTGGACTTGGCATTGTGGACAGCTCTTAACCAGCTCAGTTGCATCGTGAGTCGATGTCGGCCAATAATATCCGCTATGCATTACCTTCTTGGACAGAGCTCGGGGTCCAATATGGCTGCCACAGGACCCTTCATGAACTTCTCACAGGATGTAGTTCGCTTCTCCAGATCCTACACATCGCAAGAGGGGTTGGAGGTAGGATTTGCGGTAGAGAACACCCTGCTCTAACGTGTATTCAGCGACTTTGTGAGAAGTTTTCGGGCTTCGAGCTTGTCATCAGGTAATTCCACCTTCTCTAATTATGTACGGATTGGGGTTATCCAGCTGGGCTCGTCGTTGACATCACTCACTTCAACCTCGTCAATACTCTTGCTCTGGATGTCGCCTACTGGCGAACTGGTTGATTGAGAGGATGCGAGCTTACTCAAGGAGTCAGCTCGGTGGTTCTGTCCTCGTGGAACTTTGACCAGCTCAAAATAGGAGAACATCTGCTGCGAGTTGCGTACTTTATCGAGGTACTTTTTCATCTTCTGTTCACGGGCTTCACTTGCACTCAATATATGGTTTGCCACGACTTGGGAATCGCTATAAACTTTGACAGCCTCAATGTTTAGGCTCTTGGCGAGGCGGAGTCCATGAAGAATGGCCTCATACTCCACCTCATTGTTGGTGGTTGGGAATGCAAAACTGAGTGAATAGGTTACCTCGTGCCCGCCCGGACTTATGAGCAGGATTCCTGCTCCACTGCCTGCCTTCCCCAAAGCTCCATCAACATAAACCTGCCAACAGTTCGCAGGTGCCTCCTTCGGCTACTCGGTTGTATTTCTCTTCGGGGTCAGTTCGGGAGCCTTTGGGTCCTCTTTGAACTTGGCCTCAGCTAGAAAATCGGTCAAGGCTTGTCCTTTAATAGCTTTGCAGGGAAGAAAGGAGATCGTGTGTTCTCCGAGCTCAATGGCCCACTTCGCAATGCGACCCGAGGCTTCAAGTTTGGTTAGGACTTGGCGAAGTGGAAGATCTATCAGGACTTGGATCGGATGTGTATGGAAATATGGCCTCAATCGCCTTGCAGCATTGACAAGGGCAAGCGCGATCTTCTCCAATGGTTGGTACCTCAGCTTGGGTCCTTTGAGTGCTCGGCTTATGAAGTATACAAAGAGATGGCGACGTCCCTCCTCGCAAATTAACATTGCCTTCATCTCACTATATTAGTTTTTTTTTTATTTAGATGTTGATAGGATATGGCCCAACCACCTCGGCCTCGGCCCAATCTCAGGGCCAATAAAGATGGGCCTCCATCGAGATGACCTCGGCCCATGATGTTCAGCCCAGCTCGACAAGACTTCAAGTAGGGATATGATTACTCGGAAGATCAAAGATATCTAAAAGATCGAAGTTATCCAGAAGATCAGGATTAATCCAAGGAGATAAGTCCAAACAAAGGGATAAGGCCGATCCTAATTAGTATTGTAGTAGGATTAGACTCCTTAAACATGTAAAACTCTATACTTATAAATTGAGGGTAGCATAGATGAGAGACACACACTCTTGTAATCACAAAGATAATACACGATATCTCTTTCTCCCCGTGGACGTAGATCCAAAACCAAGGATCGAACCATGTAATTCCTGTCTTCTTTTTACTTTCTTGTCCAATCTCTCTCTCCCTCAAAACTGAGATCTATTACTAGTGCCGTCTGCGGGAACGTTTTAAATTCTTGTGTTTAAGATCTTGTTATGTTTTGAGAGAGCGGTCATGGCAGGACCGTCAAAATTGAAGACTACTGCTGCCGGACAAGGTGTGGATCCCAAAGCCACCACGCAACAACCGGAGAAAAATGCAGAAAAGCAACTCGAGAAGCAGCTGGAGAAGCATCCCATGAGGGATCCGAGCCCCAAATGTGTCTCGCATAACTTGGATTATTATGTCCATGATCCAAGTGACGAGTTCAGCGAGGGGTCTCCCTCGCAGAAAATAATGGCGAACAGGATCCAAACCACCTTCCGTCCCAAAGCATCGACGATGCGATCAAGGGTTTTCTCGAGGAAAACCGTAAAAAGCTCGCTGAATACCTACGCCGGGGACAAGGTCCACATCAGCCTCGCAAGGAGGCACCCCATCCCCGGAGTCGGCACGAGGAGGGTGCCACCTCTTCTCATCCACGGAGCACCCCCGAGCCTAGCCTAAAGGTGCTGAGCAGGGATGAAAGACAATACTCCGGCCAACGAGACCGGAACCACCGGGGAGAGAAACGAGATCAAACTTGTCAACCCCCGATAGATCGACATCATATGCGCTCCCCATCCGATGACGAACTTGAGTTCGCTGGGGATGTATTCGATAAGTATGGACGAATTCTAACTTCGTTCAGCGATAGGATACTCAATACGCCTTTGCCTGAAAAGTATCGAGCACCCAATATCCAGCCATATGATGGGATAAGAAATCCACAAGATTTCTTATCACAATACAAGTACAACGCGATCAACCAGAACCTCATCGGCATACAAATGTGCAAGCTGTTTCCAGAGCTGTTGATCGGCAATGCGAGGAAATGGTTTGACAACTTATCGCCTCGTAGCATCAAGTCATACCGAGACTTGATGCAGGCTTTCTAGCGGAGGTTTTTCCAGAAGGCCGGGTCAAGGGTTACTTCGGCCCACTTGTTAACTATCCGGCAAGGACGAAACGAGCCCATCAGTGATTTTATGACTCGTTTTGTCCAGGAAAGCCTAAAGGTCGAGGACATCAACGACCTGCTGCTTATCTTCGCGTTCCAGAATGGCATCCTGCCCGGTGCCCTCTACAATGCATTTAGTCCGGGCTGAACCTCGAACAGCCTCGGAGCTATGGGACATAGCAGATCGGTTCACCAGGGCAGACGATGCTGATCGCCGGAAGTGAGAAGCCAAGAAAAGCGATGAACGAGGTCGAGGTGGTCGCGACGATCGTGACCAAGGTCGACAAAGTGTCCACGATCGCCTACAACGAGGTCCTCTAGAGTCCAGGCTCGGCCTTGGGTAGAAAATCCCCCTAAGTCGGGCAAACAATATACTCCCCTCACCAAGTCTAGGGCTGAGCTTCATGCCAACCTATTCGAGCCACCGCGTCCGATGCTAAAAGAATCCAAGTGCCGATCCAAAGACAAGTATTGCGCCGCTGTGCGTACCATGAGGACCATGGCCACGATGCCGAGGAGTGCTGAGATCTCATCACTAATATTGAGAGTCTCGTACAGGATGGTACTCTTAAAAAGTACCAGCTATCCCAAGGGAGGAGCAATGGGAAGAGGAAGAGCGGACAACGGGGAGGTAGAGGATATAACAGCGAGGCCGAGAAGAGGCCGATGCAAGACCCAGAGGGAGGGAATGACGCACCTCCTTTCGACGGGGTCATTACTGCCATAACCGGACTTCCATCCGAGGCAACAAAATCTTCTCTTAAGGTCGAGGTTCAAGGACCACCAAGAGAGGAACCCGCTCATAAGCGGTTTAAAGGGGACGAGACTATCACCTTCTCGGAGAGGGATTCAGTCCCAGCCATCGTCCCCCACCTGGATGCCTTGGTGATCCAAGTCGGAGTTGCCAACAAGCTAGTGCACCGGGTATACGTGGACAGCGGTGCTTCAGTAAGTGTTCATTTTATAGAATGCTTTGATAAGTTGGGACTCAAGGAGGCCCGTCTTGTACCTTCTCCGTTACCACTTCGGAGTTTCGTGCAAGAGGAGACCCGTCCGGAGGGAGTCATATCGCTCCCGGTTATAGTGCCGAATGCCCCTACGAGCTCGACCGTGATCATCCAGTTCATTGTTGTCAAAACCTCCTTGCCCTACAACATCATATTAGGGCGAGATTGGCTAAATGCGGTCCGGGCGATTTGTTCCACTTGCCACCTCACTATCAAAATCCCTACAAAAGAAGGAATTGATGTAGTACGAGGTGATCAAAAACTAGCCAAGGAGTGCATGCAAGTTGCCCTAAGAGGAGTTGAGACGCCAGCTTAGCACCCACATGCATAGCAATCACAGAAGCCCCGGTTAGAGACTGACGAAGACGAAGACTCACCCACGCCCGATGAGCTGACAGACGAGGTCCCGCTAAGCAACGACGACCCCTCCAAAGTTGTCAAAGTGGGCTATGCAGGTACCCCTCAGCTCAAAGAGAGGGTTATCTCGTTACTGCGCGAATATGGCGACGTCTTCACTTGGTCGCCACTGGATATGACCCGGGTCTCCCCTAGCATCATCACTCACCGGTTGAACATCAACCCCGACATCAAGCCGGTCAAGCAAAAACAGTGCCTCTTCACGCCCGAGAGGAACAAGGTCATACACGACGAAGTGCATCAACTTCTTGATGTACGGATACTCTTCGAAGTCAAGTATCCGACTTGGATTGCGAACCTGGTGATGGTGAAGAAGGAAAGCGGAGGATGGTGCATGTGCGTGGACTACACTGACCTTAATAAGCACTGCCCGAAGGATTGCTATCTCCTTCCGAACATAGATAAGAAAGTAGAAGCCCTTGTAAGCTATGAGACTTTTTGTTTCTTAGATTTGTTTAAGGGTTACCACCAAGTCCTTATGAGTGAGGAAGATGCCCCCGAAACGGTCTTCATCACGGACTTCGATATTTTTGCTTATAAGAAAATGTCCTTCGGCCTTAAAATGCCCGGGCCACCTACCAATGTCTTGTAGATAAGATTTTTAAATCACAAATTGGTAGGATAGTTGAAGTTTATATAGACGATATTGTCGTCAAAAGTAAACAACATGCAATATGTGCGGACGATCTTAAGACCGTCCTCGAAATACTTCGGTGGGTGAACTTAAAGTTGAACCCAAAGAAGTGCACCTTTATGGTTCGGTCCGGAAAGTTCCTAGGGTGCTGGGTGACAAAGGAAGGGTTGAAGGCTAAACCCTCTAAGGTCCGAGCTGTACAGAATATGATAATGCCGACTAAGGTACATGATGTTCAGCGCCTCACTGGATCTCTAGCCGTGCTCAACCGATTCCTTTCACAAGCTGCCGAGAAGCAGCTCCTTTTCTTCAAGGTTCTAAAAGAGGCGCCGAACTTCATATGGACGGACGAATATAAATCTGCCTTTGAAGAGCTCAAGAAGTACATCACTAAGCTCCCAACCCCCTCTATCCCAAAGGAAGGTGAAGTACACTCCCTGTACCTTGCAGCCTCAGACGAAACCATAAGTGCTGTCTTAGTAAGGGAAGAAGGACGTCGGCAACTTCCAGTTTACTTCATCAGTAGGGCCCTGGAATCGCCTGAGACGAGGTACCAACCCTTGGAAAAAGTTCCACTGGCCCTATTGAATGCTACAAGAAGACTCCGACCTTACTTCCATGCACATGAAATACGAGTTCTGACCGATCTGCCACTCCGACAAGTCCTAACA
>JAOWBJ010140773.1:0-12541 GCA_028566335.1 Monarda citriodora | reverse complement strand
ATATATATGTGTGTGTGTGTATGTGATTGAAATATAACACATGAATATTGTGTAGTTAAAGGTTGCAATTTTCATAAATTATTGAATGAGAGTGAAATTATGAAAATAATTAATTAAAACTTTCTATAATTTGCGCTTTGATTTAAATAAGGTATCAAAACCAAACGAGTCCTAGTAGTGTATAAGAACACACCACCAGACTATGGCGCCATTTTTATTAAAAACTTGAATCACACAGTGCATTTAAGAAAACAAGTGCATGTAAATAATGCGTCTTAGTCAGGCATTCAAAGACCGAATTTAGTTCAATTGATATCCTCTATTGTCAAAATATGTAACATCTTCTATTGCTTTTATAAATTAACGATACGTGACATATTCTAAATTTTAGATTTTCCAAGTATCAAGATATATTTTTTTTATATAAATCTTAAATTTTAAATAATTAATTATATCACATATCGTTAATCAATTAAAAAATATCACATACTTTAGCTATAAAAAAATCCAAATCGAGTTAACTTGACTCTTTCTTGATAAATACTGCTATAATCATATACTATTGAAGAGCAAAAGTAATCATGCGAATTTCAGAAATATAGGTATTGGGGCGGCTAAAGAGACAAAGCTAAGCATAAAATTACAGAAATCTGCAATAATAATAAATAATACTCCATAAACCATATTATAAATAATGATTACAAATAAACTTTTGTAATACAAAAAACTTGCCACAGACGTAAAAAACTATTACAAAAATATGAAGAAGATTACAACAAAAATGCTAATAATATAAAATAAACCGAGTCGAGGATAGCCTTCTATCCGCAAGACGAAATATGCCCCGATAGTATTCACGATTTGGCGTATCGTCCCCAAAGATAAAACGGTTTCGTCTTTGTGAAATAACACCACGAATCACAAAGGCTTCAATGAACTAAATGAGGTGAGGAAGAGCTCAAAAAATGACAAGGAAATATGTGTGGACTCAAGAGGGACCCGTCCTAAAAGAAGGACCCACAGTTCCAAAAAAGGAACTATCCGCGGAGCCGGTTGAACCGGAAACTCCACTAGAAACAAAAAGGTTTTGAAAAACCCACGAGCTTGGAGAAGCCGTAAAAGCTCCAGTTTGACCACCGGAGGAAAAAGCTTGGTGTTGATGAAAACACCGATATCAATGGTTCCGAACAACAGTGTGTCGCTCGTCACAGTGGCAGTGACAAAATCGGTGGATTGTGCGTTGGTCGTCATCTTCTTCAACGAGTAGGCAAGTGTTATTCTTGCGATTGTTATAAACAATGAATACAAAGGAACTTTTGTAATACAAGAAACTTGCCACGGGCATAAAAAAAATATTACAAAAATGTGAAGAAGATTACAACGCAAATGCTAATAATATTAAAATAAACTGAGTCGAGGATAGCCCTCTATTCGCAAGACGAAATACGCCCCGGTATCATCCCCAAAGATAAAACAGTTTCGTCCTTTGTGAAGTAACACCACGAATCACGAAGGCTTCAATGAACTAAATGATGTGAAGAAGAGCTCGAAGAATGACAAGAAAATATGTGTGTACTCAAGATGATTTCGACAGATTTAGCAAAAGTTGATGAAAAACTTGTATATACTAATGCACAATGCATTATGAATGGAGTTTTTTTGTGGCTCATGAAGGCATTAACGCCCTATACTTTTGGAGGTCCAAAAATATAGTACACAAGCCCATTCCTTTAGATCCAAATGATCAATAGGCTGGGCCGGGCTGGACGGCGGCGTGCGTGCGTGTGTGCACGCGAGAGCCCACACTCTCTTGCTCACCCACTTAGCCCACTTGGTAATAAGCTTACATGCTTATTTACTTACTACCTCTATCTCATTTAAGTAGTCTTAGTTTGACCAGACACAAGAACCAAGAAAAGTGAGATATATGATTGTAATTAATTCTGAGGAGAGAGAGTTAATTGTAGCCACATATTTTTTGTCATTTTAGGAAATAAGACTAATAAGTGAGATGTACCAAAATGAAAAGTAAGACTACTTAAATGAGATAGAGATAGTACAACATTAATATCACTTTTCTCTTTGGTGCGTCTCACTTATTAGTCTTATTTTTTAAAATGACAAAAAATATGTGGTTACAATTAAGTCTCTCTACTCAAAATTAATTATAACTATATATCTTACTTTTCTTAATTTACATATCAAATCAAACTAGGACTACACTAACTAGAGGCTCACGGTCAAAAACTACCACTTCGTTGACAGACTCCAGTCAATGTCCTTCTTATCAAATAGTGCCCATTACTGGTCCCTTTAACTAGTCGCTAAGGACCGCTATATTATTGTTGGCAGCACTTGCCTACAACTACAATACAACCATCTCTCTATCTCTCTCTATCTTCTTTTCCTTTCATGATTTGTAAACCCAAGCCATTGGAAGAGATGGCGAGGCCTCTCCTCATGCAGCAGCACCAAGTCGGATTCTTCCCGGCGGCGCTCGCCTCTTTCCTGTCGCTGGCTGCGGTCTTCTCGCTGGTGATATTCCTGTGCGGGGCCCACCAAGGGGTGATAGATTCTGTAATGGGAAGAGAGAAGACGAGAACGGTCAGGCTGGGAGGCGATAATAACAAGAAGGGCGTCAAGGAGAAGATGAGGAGCGGCCTGAGGATGATCTCGTGGAGAAAAGTGGACGGAGGAGGAGACGGCGGCGGCGGCGGTTTGGAGGAAGACGGCGTCGTTTGGAAGAAGACGATCATCAAAGGGGAGAAGTGTAGGCCTCTTGATTTCTCCGGCCAGATTGTGTACGATGCGGATGGGAAGCTTCTGAATGATTAGTACTGACTCCCACAGTTTTTCTTCCAAGTCATTAATGGGGATTCATTTCATTCGTTGAGGCGTAAGACTCTAATTACTACTACTTGTTTTTGTTCTGTGTATTTGTGTGTTGCTTTCTTTTCTACTTAGTTTTTGTGTATGTGTGGACAGTATTGAAGAGAAGGAATGATGGCGGCGACCTTCTTTTTCGATTGGGAAAATATACTAATAAATACATAAATTTTTGTATGTCGTCCTGTTTAAATTATGTTTTTTTTTTCTTAATCAATGCATTAATATGCTTGTTCATTTTTTTCACATAATTTTTAGTTTTTTTTTTTTTTCAAAATTGAAAGTCGTGACGCCTATATGGCAGTCGGGCATGTGTCGTTTATTTTTTCCGGCTGGCAATGCGAAACAACGTCGTTTAAGACCTCGATCCTTAAATGAATTTCTATCCTCATTTATGATTCGACGAGGTCGCAGAAGAGAAACCAATTTTACTTGCATGGCTTCCTCTTTGTATTAGAGAGGACAACTCGAAGACAGCCTATTAATAAAAAGACAGAAGTTTTAGATATATATCATAAGATAAATTCAAATAGTTTATATAGGAGAAGATTTTGTATTAGAGTTGCACTTTATTCGTGTACTTATAAATAGAGGCTATGATATGTACTTATAAATAGAGGTTATGATAAATTGAGAAGGGACATAATCTTTTATATTCTTGTGCTCATCGAACTACAGATAATAAAGCTTTTACCCTCTTTATCTAAACGATCAACTAATAAAGCTTTTACCCTCTTTATCTCAATGATCGAACTACAACTAATAACGCTTTCATCCTATTGCTCCGTAAACGTAGATCTATCTCAAATCCTATTGCTCCGTAAACGTAGATCTATCTCAAAGATCGAACAACGTAAACCTTTTGTGTTATTTTTCTTTTTACAATGACCGTTTACTTCCTCACGAAAACAACGTAAACCTTTTGTGTTATTTTTCTTTTTACAACGACCGTTTACTTCCTCACGAAAATACGATCGATCACTAGCGCCATCGGTGGGAACGAAAACTCGTGTTTCTGATCAAAGTTTCTGGGAAAAAAACAGTCATGACAATTCACACATGCTTGATCACCGATGGCAACGAAAAACTCGTGTTTCTGATCAAAGTTTCTGGGAAAAAAACAGTCATGACAATTCACACATGCTCGATCACCTCAAAAGCAGCAGATAACGTCGAAAAGGAGCCAACAACTCAAAACAAGGAATTAGCGCTTCAAAGACCACGGAAAGGACCTATAAGAGACCCAACTCCGACGGAGATGTCCAAAACCTCGACAAACATGAGAATCCAATCATCCCTAAAGAAGAAGCTAAAGTGACCGGCGGATAGAGGAAAGAGCCCCAATTCGAACAGCCAGACCTAAATAAAGCTGTCAAATAAAGTTGTCAAAGAGTTCCTCAAACAATGCTGTCAAAGAGTTCCTCGAATGCTAGGAATTCTTCCATTTCCTCAACCGAACATAAGGTCGGCGAAGCTAATTTTATTTGTGTTCTATAGGGTTTGAAAGCTCCAATATTGAATTTGTAATATATAATTTAGTTATTATGTTTAAAATTCTGTATTATTTTCGATCTATATAGCTATGAAATTATTTTTTTTATTTAAGACCTACGCCAAAATTATTAAGCCTTAATTCAAATCAATTCTGGGTTCCCGATTTTGTTTTTCAAAACATGGGCGACTGGACAATGTTCACTTTGTGAGGGGAGAAGGAATGTTTTAATAAAAAATCATGTGGGTTCATACACTAAAGGTGAACAACAAGAACCAATCCAAAGAGTTGTTTCTCCTCTCTCTCTCATAATCAATTGTTAGTCTCTCCGAAAAATTGCAAAGCATAGAACATATTTCAGCAGCACTATAAAAGATAATACTTCAGCAACAAAAATAAGAACTCCTATAACACAAGACATGATTAGAAACTTGCCAAAATCCGTAAAGCGTAATGAAGGAAAGGCAAAAAAGCGGCTACTTGTTTTGCTTTCTGTTGATAACATCGTCAGAGACGACCTTGAGGAGCTTGCGCTGCTTGGATTTGGCAATCTTCTTGAGCGTTTTGGGGTTTGTAATCTTCTGCAGCTTAGTCCCCGACCTCAGTATATTCTCCTGCTTCTTCTTCTCTCTCTCCTCGCGCAGCCGCCGCTTCTCCTGCTTGTTGTGGCGGATCTCCTCCTTGAGCTCGGTCATCCTCTCTCTGTACGCCTTCTTTATCTCCTTCTCTCTCGACCGCTGCTCCGCCGTCGTTCCCTTCTTCACCTGCACGGCCGACGCCCGCCGAGTCCGGACCTCCTTCCACTTCCTCCCAGATACCTTGCCGGCGATTACTCCGTCGTAGGTCGGCCTCCCGAAGGACGGTTTGTTCGGATCGGAGGAGGACTCCACGGCCTGCCGCTTCGACGGATTGGCGGCGGCGGCGTCGATTTCCATTGACGAGTCGTTGTCATCGAAGAAGTGTAGCTTCTCCGCCTCTTGCTCGGCTCTCTTGCGCTTGAAGGTCTTACCGCCGAAGCCTTCGTCTAGCTTCCGGAAATCGATGGTGCAAGCCATTGCCACACAAGATCCGCTTTCCGCTTTAACAGTCGAGTTCTGATTATAAGGAGGCAAGACGGGTTCTAGGGTTTTAAGGGGCTTTAGTGTGGGCCGACTATTTTCGTGGGCTAGTCCAAATACATATAATCATTACTACCTTATTCCTATTTTTTTATGGTATTTGTATAATGGGACGGTAGCCAATGTTAAGGTAATTCTATACATAGCCCCCATTTTATTATTTATAGCCCCTTTTTATAAAAAAAAATTATTTATAATAGATGTACAATTTTAACCCCATGCCATAGCCCCAACCCCAAAGCCTTCTCCGGCAGCTGCTCGATTTTGCGGAGGAGATCGTCGGTGGGGAACTCATCAACTGGCTAGCAAGAATCTTGGAGTAAAATCAGCTGGCTAGCAAGAATCTTGGAGTAAAACCCAGAATTATCATGAACTTACAACTAAATATTCATAGTTGTAGGATAAAATTTGTTGCTTAGCATCAACAAACAAAGGAAATATAAAAAAGAAGAAATTCCACCAATAGAGGAAGTTGATATAATTATACGTCCATGGAAGATGATCAGATTTCCAAACCCCATGATTCCCCCTTTCATCCATCAAACAATAAGAGAAAGAACCTGAAGAGCGGCAAAATTAGTAGGGAATCCGTATATGCATAGCAGCATTTCCCATGGCCGCTTCCTCTTAGTTCGAAACGTGCCGCTACCTATTTCGCCATTGTGTTGCTGTATTCATCGCCGCGGATTCACAGAATCACATTATACTTGCAGCTATAGAAAGAATCCATAAATTTACGTCAAACCCCCCAAGGTGGCGGCAACAGGGGCAGTTGTTCCTCTTCTTGAGCCACCGAAAATGCAAATCCAATGAAACAAATGGTTGCTTGGCAATTCACATACATCCCCCTTCCTTCATCTCCTCCCTACATATCGCGCACTCCTCCCCTCCGCTCAC
This sequence comes from Monarda citriodora, assembly GCA_028566335.1. Lineage (NCBI taxonomy): Eukaryota > Viridiplantae > Streptophyta > Magnoliopsida > Lamiales > Lamiaceae > Monarda > Monarda citriodora. The sequence continues at coordinate 6,148 of JAOWBJ010140773.1, read as the reverse complement.
TGCCACCGAAGGCAGCGCCACCACCGCCGCCGCTGACTCGTTCCCTCGCTGCCGCACCCCATCATACCCACCAGGTTCCAACGCAGCCGCATCGTCTCCACGAACTGGATCATAGCCTCGCCGTTGGAGCATCCTCCGTGGAAGCTCGACAGCCTCAAGACGAAGTCGGAGGCGTATGCGTAGGCGGAGAGGATCTCGCGCCTCCGCGAGGGTGGGGAGTAGAGGAATTCACTTTCGTGCTGGTGGAACTGCGAGGGTGGGGAGTAGAGGAAGTCACTTTCGTGCTAGTGGAGCTTGCAGAGGAGGAGGAGGATCGCGTCGAGGCCCTGGAGCTTCACGGATGCTGCCGACGGTGGGGTACTGCATGGCGTGTTTGAGGAGGGTGAGGTTGGAGAGGAGGTGGCGGGCGATGAGGAGGGATTGCGGTGGAGGGAGAGGGACTAGAGAGGTGGCGGACAGTGAGAGTGAAGAGTGTGGGGGAGGAGAGGAGAGAGACGAGGCGGGCGGCGGAAGAGGGCGGAGATGGAGTGGAATAGGTGAGAGGGGTGCGGAGGAGAGAGAGGCCATGATTATGACGCCACGCCGCCTCCCCACCGACGATCTCCTCAGCAAAATCGAGCAGCTGTTGGAAGAAGATTTGGGGTTGGGACTACGGGTTAAAATTGTACATCTCTTTTAAATATTTATTATTTTTTTTAAAGGGGGCTATAAATAGTAAAATGGGGGCTATGTATAGAATTACCCTTTATTAAACCCTGCAAAAGCTTGGGTAAGGTATACAGGCCCACTCAGGTTAAAAAACGCAATTTTTCTTCTGACCAAATTGCCCTCAAATTTTATTATCGATCTGAGAATTTTCTGTCTCACTCTACTTCGCGAGCGACCAAAAGGAGCTGGGAACGAATATCTTCCTCTCCGATTTTGCAGGTATGTGAGAGTGAATTTGGTGCTTCATTAGAACGCATCCATCTTTGGTACCCTCCGTTCCGTGAATTTGTGTGGATTATTGTTTTATGGAGTTTTTTTTCGTCCTGGATCTACATTCACGCGAAATTAGGGTTCCTATTCGTCTGAATCGTGGCCAGAATTTAATTGTTGAATTTTAGATGCCTAATTAAGCAATTCGTAGCTTACGCAAGAATTGATGTACAAATCTACTTGAATTATTCGACCATACAGGTCCTGTCTAATTCATCAAATTTAAGTAATAAATTGCAAAGGAATTCATTGAATGTTCTTTCATCTGTTGCTGCGTGCTTCATATTTTTCTGTTCAAATCCATATTTTCGTGTCCTAGTGATATCTTCAAATATTCGACCATACAGGTCCTGTCTAATTCATGAATGTTCTTTTATCGCATTTGTTCACCGCCGCTGCAGTTTCGCGGGGGAAATGAAAACGTATCTTGTGACGGAGCCTTCACGGTGGGGTAGGGTTTACCTTTTCTTTTTCCAAAATAAAAAATGTGATTTAATTTGGGGGTATAACTGTAATTAGCTAATTTGATCCCTAACAAACATGGGAACCAAACAAAGGTACAATAAACTATCCCCTAAAGTTCTGAAAATAAGGGTTGCTACCAAACAAATGTACAAAGGGACCCACATGGCTTTTTAAACACCATGTGCATCTACAATCCCTAGATGAAAAATACTATCCCTAGTTTAATTTATTAACCCCAAGTTAGCTACCAAACAGGCACTTAAAGTGAGACCACTCTCAATACATCTTTTTAGAATTTTTTCGATCTTAATCAAACAATCATTAAAAGAAGAACCAAAGATCGAAAAATCATCCATGAAAATCTCTACAAAATCACCGATCATTTCAGAGAAAATAGACATCATACACCTTTGAAACGTACCCGGTGCATTGCAGAGTCCGAAGGGCATCCTCCTATATGCGTATGTGCCAAAAGGACTTGTAAAGGCTGTTTTGGCTTGATCCTCCGGAGCAATAGCAATATGATAATAGCCTGAAAGACCATCAAGAAAACAATAAAATTCTTGTCCAGCTAATTTATCGAGCATTTGATCAATAAAGGGAAGAGGGAAGTGGTCCTTTTTAGTGGACGCGTTGAGCTTCCTATAGTCGATACACATCCTCCAACCCATGACGGGGTGAGAGGGTATCAACTCATTCTTCTCGTTAACGGTGACCGTAATTCCTCCCTTTTTCGGCACCACGTGCACCGGACTGACCCACTCGCTATCGGCGATGGGATAAATTCCCCTCCGCCAATAACTTGTAGATCTCCTTCTTGACGACCTCCATGAGAGTTGGATTTAGCCTTCTTTGGCCATCTCGTTTTGGTCGGGCACCATCTTCAAGGTTGATTCGGTGCATGCGCGTGGTGGGGCTTATTCCTCGAATATCCGCCAAGCTCCATACAAATGCCAGTTTATTCCTTTTTAGCACTTGCAACAATTTGAATTGCTCTTCCACGCTCAAGAGAGCTGAGATGATCACGGGCTTTTGCTTGCCCTCTTCAAGGAACACGCATTTGAGGTGCGGTGGAAGTTCCTTCAACTCCAAAGGTTCCAGGAGTGTCCTTGGGATTTTCTCCTCCAAGGAAATTAAATTGTCTACTTGGTCATCCTCAAATTCTTCTTCAAGCACTTTTGAAACTCCAAGTGGTTCATCTTCCTCGACCTAAATTCTGCACAAGAGACAACTCGGTCAAGGCATCAATAGCATCTATATAGGAACAATTATCAAGGAAATTTGAAGCAGGAATATACCGACTCGCATGCACAGAAAAAGACACATTCTCGCCTAACACAGACATAGAAATTTTACCATTTTTTACATCAATCAAAGTGTTAGTCATTGCCATGAATGGTCTCCCTAGCAATAAAGTATGTTCCACTCCATTCTCATGAACTTCCCCGATCTCCAATACCACAAAATCAACATGGACTATCAACCCCCCCACACTAACTAATATATCCTCTATAATTCCCCTAGGGAATCGAAGAGAACGATAAGCTAATTGTAAACACAACCGTGTGGGTTTGAGTTCCCCTAATTCTAATTGTTGAAAAATAGAATAGGGCATGATGTTGATACCTGCTCCAAGATCAAGCATACCGGAAGCTTGCTTACCATTACCAAGCGTGATATTGATGACGAAACTCCCGGGATCTCTTTGCTTCTTGGGGAGAGGTTGTTGCATGATTGAGCTTGCCACCTCCGAGACCATAACATGTTCGTTGTCATCGAACCTTCTTTTCTTCGAGGCCAGCTCCTTGAAAAACCTAACATAGGCGGGAACATTGCGAATAACATCAAGCAAGGGAAGATTCATGTTTACCTTAGATAGCATTTTATAGAAATCCGCAAATTGTTGATCTTGCTTTGTGTTTCGGAGCCTCGAAGGGTATGGTATAGGTGGAACATATGGGTTTGGAGCTTTGTGAAGTCGATCCTTGGCTATGGCTTCGTTATCCTCCTTTTTCTTCAAATTATCGGAGATGGAAGATGACGCCACGTGGTCGCTAGGGGTCTACGCGACCGCTGGTTCCGGAATCCCACGGTCGCTGGCCTGTCCACGATCACTGGGGTGCTGCTACTGTTTCTCAAGATCGGAAGTCGATGGTACCCAGCGATCGCTGGGTACCCAGCGGTCGCTAGGTGGCTGCTGCTGCCCGATTTTTGCATGATCTTCTACGTGGTTATCCACCACTTTTCCACTTCGTTGCACCATGACAGCCTGTGCTTGGTGCGGTTGTAGCCCCTGACTTGGAATTTTGCCCGTTTGATAGGTTTGCTCAAGGCGATTTACCACTCCTGAAATTTGGCCCATGGCACTTTCGAGTCTCTTAATCGTAGCATCTTGAGACTCACGAGCCAAACGACTTTCTTGCATGAAAGCGGCGATCGCAGCGGTGGGATCATCAATAGGTGCTTTTGGTGGAAGGGGTTGTGGTGCGACTTGAGGTGGTCTTTGATAGTATGGTTGAGAGGGAAATTGAAACTGTTGTGGAGGTGGATAATAAGGTTGTATTTGTTGGTAGAATGGTTGTTGTGGAGGAAATCGAGGGACGAATTGTTGTTGAGGAGGGCGACGATTTTGAAAATTAAAATACGTACCTTGCCCTTGAAAGTTTCTACCACCAAAAGAATGTTGTGGGGCTTGTGGTGGAAATCCTTGTGCCGCATACAGTTCGACTCTCCCTTCTTCTGTCATGTCTGCCATTCTAGTACATTGCTCATGTGCGTGCCCCGTTTCTCCACAAATTCCACAGGGTTCATCCACATAGTATTAGGGTCAAGGTGGCGAGTTCGGGCGAACCGGTTTTGCCTTTTCCATTTTGAGCTCTTGAAGCTCTCTCATCATACCAGCTACTTGTTTCTTTAGGTCTTGGCTAGGGTTAACTACGCTAGCCTCGACCTTCCTCGGTCTTGAAGACTTTTTTTGAGAATTAGCAGCTATGACTTTCATCTCAGCTGCGGTTTTCTCATTTATAGTGCCCCCGGTTGTACTATCTACCATAAATTGGAAAGTTTGAGTGAGTCCATCATAGAAGAACTGCCAAAGTACTTCGTCAACCATTTGGTGATGGGGGCACTGCTGCAACAACTTCGTGAATCGTTCTCACGACTCATGAAAAAGTTCATCTTGTTGTTGTGAAAAGTTCATGATTTTAGCTAGCCCGGATTTATTGCGTCTTTTTGTTTGGGAAGTACTTCATCATGAACCGTTCACACACTTGCTTCCAAGTTGATAGAGAGTTTGCAAGGAGTGACATGTACAACGATTCGGACCGATCATATAGTGTCAAAGGAAAACACTTCATCTTTAATTGGTCCTCTGTAATAGTTCCCAACGGAAAATTTTGAATGGTGGAACAAAATTTTCGAATAAAAACTAGAGCATCCTCGGTGGGTAAGCCGTGGTATGAAGGCAGCAGATTCATATATTGTGGTTTAAGTTCATGATTCCTGACCTCCGTAGTGGCTCCTAAACTGGGTCGGACATAATCGCCCATCTTGCGTGCCATCCTTACCTCTTCTTCTTCAAACAAGAAAGCTATGTGATAGCTTTCAAGCTCCTCTCCTTCCTTCCTCGCCGAAAGGATCTCCTTTCTTCGATTGATATTGTCTATGTAGGGGGCTAACTGTGTTTGTCGGCTTCGGTACCTAACATAAATAATACAAATCAAAGATTGGTATGACGAAGAATGTCACGAGAAGGAAAAAAAGGATAAAAAATATTTTTTTTTTGTTTATTTCTTTTATAATCTACGTGATTAAAAACCTAAAGCCATCCCCGGCAACGGCGCCAAAATTTGTTTCACAAATACGTGCCCACAACAATAAGGGGTCTATTGTAATAAGCAAGAAGTATAACCCAAGTGGTTCTCACAAGGACGGCTTAACAGAGAATTCAATCTCGTAGATAAACACACACACACACACACACACAAAATAAACTGAAGTTTATCTAAACCCTAATGGAATACTTAGCCGACCCCAACTAGTTTGGGAAAAAGGCTTTGTTGTTGTTGTTGTTGGTGTTGTTATTGTTGTATCGACTTGAAGAAACAACTAGAAACGAAAGAATATGTAAAAACAATTAAACATGAAATCAACTAAATAAAATAACTAAGAACTATGAACTAAAGAACATGAAACCTAAATCAAATTGAAAATAAAAAGAATTAAAGGACAAGCACAATAATTAAAAGAAAAGAAAAGAGTTTGGATTGATAAAACCGTAAAAGTCGAAGAACAATAATCGAAACCGTGCCAATCTTCAAAAGTAATAAACCTAAACTAAACCTAAACTAAGAGTGTTTGAAGCTAACTTTCGTGCCTTGGATGTTCTGAATTTGAGGCCTAAAATGGTGTATTTATAGATACAACAAAATGTAACCCCGACGGAGTGGAATTCTAATTGAAATCGGATAGGGCCAGCGCTCGCTGGGTAGCTCCGGCTGATTTCTTCTCTTTTCCTTACACATTCATTCCCTTTTCTTTTCTCCTTTTCTTCACGTCAAATCATCTCGTATTCCGCTCCTTTCCAACCTAAAACACAAAATAAGAAAAACAAAGTAAACACGAACAAAATAACTAAAATACGACTTAAAACTACAAAAACAAATACTAAACAAAAAGGAAAAATAGACACAAATATGATGTAATC
>JAOWBJ010140665.1:0-12547 GCA_028566335.1 Monarda citriodora | reverse complement strand
GTGGGTTCGGCCCAAAAAGCCCGCCCGAAATTTTAATAAAAGTAATATATATTTTTAATGACAATACTCTTTATTATGAATTGTAAGATGTTTATTGTTCAATTTTATTTTCATATTGAAGGTTGTTTATAGATTTTTATTAAATAGCAAGTGGCAAGTAAGTTTGAACATATTTTTTTGATTTATTTGTTCATATCACTAGCGGTAGCGAGTGTTGTAGATGACAAGTCTTGTGTTTTTTGATTTTTCTAACAATATATTTGTTATAGTGTGGACGAAATTAAAGAATTAATGATCATAAATACACTTTAATAATTTGTTGAAAACAGGTCGGGCCGGCCCGCCCGCCCGACTTTTATCCCGGGGCTAGGTTGGGTTTCAAATATCACGGCCCGAATGATTTTCGGGCCGGCCCGACCCAGTCCGATTTCTTAAAAAAGCACGATGGACTCGGGCAGGGCCGGCCCGGCCCGCTATTTTGCCAGCTCTAATCATATTTATAATAATATAATTATTTATGAGAAAAAAATTATATAGCGTAGCCCCCGGAAGAAAAATTTTCTGGCTCCGCCCCTGCCTCTGTAGGTTCAGAAAATTTGGGAAAGTTTATACTCCATTGCACTCAAATCTCTTTTTTTTTTTTTCATTTTCGGTTTAAAAATACTTTTGTATGAGGAACATGAAGACAGATTTAAACAGCATTTCGTTAACCAAAGTTACTATTGTCCAGATCAAATGAACTAAGAGCATACGCAGCGCCAAACTAGAAAGGGCGCCGGCGCCCGGTCAGAACCTCTCTCACGTGGGAGTCGCGCCCGGTCGCGAGCTGGGCTGCGCTGCGGCTGGTCGCGGCCGACCGGTGCCTCCACAGCCCAAACATGCGCCCACTCTCTTCTCTCTATCTCTCTCTATTTTCATATACATCTCTCTATATTTTCACACACATCTTTCACTATTCTCGTGACCGGTCTCCACTGCAACCAAAAAACTCGCGACCAGTCTCTGACACAATTTAATATAATAATAATTATTATATTAAGAGCAGTCGCAATGCAGTTGGAGTTGGAGTCCGGTCCCGAGCCGCCGCATGTGCCGCCGCGCCCACCTCTCGCGTTGCTGCCCGTCGGTCGCGCGACAGGTGTTGTCGGTCGCCTGCCTCTCCGACCTCTTCCGTTGTCACGTGTCGCTCACTGATTGGTCAACGGTTAAAATCGTTGACAATCAGAAAATTGCATTTTTTTATTTTACATCTATAAATACATCACACCTCAAAATATTTTTTCCACACAACCTCTATCTTCATCTTCCTCTTCTTATGAAGCTCTGCTTCGAAAAATATTTTTCCAACATTTCCCTTGTTTGTGATTGAGAAAAATATCGAGTTCCGACAAACGTTCTGAGACTACCCAAGCAGAAGAACGTATCCAAATTGCAACAGAAACTCTCAACTGCTGCACAATCGGAACGAGCAGAATCCTCAATCGGAAAGCGCACAACAACGACGTCGAAATCTAGCGATGCGATCTACGACAACATCGCAAAATAGCACTTAATCTTGAGTTTTCGGCCTATTACGAAATCTATACCAAAGATACGTCCAGTCTGTCTCCGGGAGTTCGAAAAAACATGAAGAAATGTGCGATTTCATCAGCAAGATGCTCGATCTCGCCCCATTACGATCTCCCCGGGCTAAGGACTAAATATTTTAAAAGTTTTTCTAGAATGTTTGCTTATTATGTTGTATTTTTTTCCTCTGTTCGCGTTGTAATTTTCAATAGGTGCAATATAATTGACGTATTATTAAATGTTTGCTTTATTAAGTGTATTAACATTATATAATGTATAATATTATCATTATGGATAATAATAAGAAAATATTCTATTATTCCATATTAAATCATTAAATATAAATTGCCGCGTCCGGTCTCCAATGCAACCATAAAAATTTGTGCCCAGTCTCTATTACTATTCATTATAACAATATTATTTATATTAATAAAATAATCTGTGACCGAAGGAGATCCCATTGCTAATGCTCTAACAAAAGAAAGTTGAACATAAGACAATTACGAGTACGCCGGGGTCGCTGCCTCTACCGGCGGGACCATCCCTGGGGCGTCCCCGTGCTGCGCTGCAAATGGACGTGGGCGGAAGGAGAGTGGCGGACCAACATCCCGATGACGTTGCTATTTTCGAATTTATAATTAATTAATTATTTTTAATAATAAAGAAGAGAGAATAGAGCGAGTTGGCTGGGATCGGCAGGGGCGGCGTTGCGGATGCAAGGGTCGGGGGCTCTCTCAACCGCTTTTGTCAAGAGAGCCCCAAGTTTTAAGGGCGCCACCGAGACTCGTTTGAATAATACTACATCTGTCTCAAAATATTTGTCTAGCTTTGGTCAATAAATTAGATAATATGTAGTTGCAATTAATTTTGAGGAGAGAGCTAATTGTAACTAATTTTTTTTACTCGATTTAGATAATGGACAAGTAATATGAGATGTATCGATAATAATAGGTGGACAAATAATGTAAGACATAGATATCCAGCTTAACATTTAAGGGGGTGTTTGGCTAAGCTTATTTTTAAGTGCTTATAAGCACAAAGTGCTTATAAATTGTTTAAGGAGCTTATAAGCTATAAAATATAAGTAGCTTATAAGTTGAGGGAATGTTTAGTTAATTGAGCTTATAAGCACTTTTATGACCATAGTGATTATTATGTAATGACCAAAAAGGACATCCTCATTTTTACTAATATTTCCATTATCACCATATATTACCATATTATTAGAGTATTTTACAATTTATTTTTTAATTGTAATTAATCTAGCCTCGAGAGGCAAGTATTTTGAATATTTTTTTAAAAAAAAAATTATATACATGTGTATTAAAATAAGATGGGCTCGTTTTTGTTTTAAATTGCAAAAAGAAAAATATAGTTCTTTTTTTTTTACATTTTAGTAGTATATTATTATTTTTAAATATTTTCCTTTTTTAAAATAAAAGCGTACGAGTTTTTTTTATTATCATAAATGTATTTTTTTTTCTTTTCTTTTTTCCATTGAAGGTAAACATTATTTTTTTTCTTTTATTTAAATATAAATATAAATAACAAACTTAATTGACATAATAGATTTCATTTAGAAATATAAAATAACACAATTTACGTACTACATTTTATTCGAAAATCTAAAATAACAAGACTTTAAATCAAAATACAAGAACTTAAAACAAAAAATTCCAATCCATTCATAGGAATCAAAGAAGAATATATAAAAGAAAAGAAAAAAAAACCTTGGCAAATTGCAATTTCTGGGCTGCCAGAAATTCTACGAAATGGGAGTTTAGAATCCAAACCTCCAAAGACATATCGAGACCGCACGCGGAAATTCAGTCCAATCTCGATGGCTGAATTTTGGGTCGCCTTCCTGGCTATGGCTTCTCACTCCTCACTGTGTGCTTTTTAGAGAGAGAGGGATATGTTATCAGTTGGGGTTTATACTTTAAAAACAACTAAAATAGCATACTAAATGAAAAATATCTTCGCGAAAGGGACGATAGCCGACGTACTCAGAAAAATCAATGGCGGCGGCGGCGGCGGCGGGCGGTGGCGGTGGCGGAGCCTCGCTGCGGCTTCTTCGAGCTAAATACGCGATGGAGGCGCCTACTCCACAGCCCTAATTTTGGCTCGGAAGAAATCTGAACTGGTGCAGAAGAAAAATGAGAAGGGTAGACTGAAAATAACAAAATATATTAAGGGTATTTTTGGCATAATACAAAATATTCGAAAATAAGCTAAAATAAGCACAAATAAGCTTGAGTTGAACCACTTATTTTTTTGTGTTGGAATATGGATGAATTTATTAAGCAAATTAAAAATAGGTATTGGGCATGTGAGAGTAAGAGTATGCCCAGAAACAGAATTAAAAAAAGAAAAAAATAAATGCACGATTCAAACACAGGTCTCTACTGTGCATCATTTTTCATTTTTGGTAAAAAACGGGGGTATTTTGGACATTTCAAATGTGACAAAATGTTAACACTACTATTTATAGGGGGTGGATAATTATTATATAGTAGTATAGATAAGCTCTAAGAGCTTACTCAAAACCAACTTATTTTACCAAACACTCATAAGTGCTTATAAGCACTGAAATAGCTTATAAGCAACTTATAATTTGATAATAAGCACAGCCAAACACCCTCACAATCTCGTTGTTCAATTTCAACAAAAATTTGCGCAAATAAATAAGAAAGGGAATTAAAACTATGAATTATAGGAGAAATATGAACAACACGATACAGAGGTTACCAAGGAAACTTACGAGCTTCATTGATGCAGTAGAAATATGAGGAAGCTAGGGTTTTTGCTGTATAGAAGTTCTGAAAATTGAAACTTGAGAGAGCGCGCATCTGTAAACAATTATCGGCAATTCTTTATAATTCATACGGCGTCGTACCGCTGATCCACTTGAACACTTCCAGATTCGGGCCTACTTTGCGTGTCTTGTGGCCTCTCGATGCCAATGCTCAAACAGTAGACCCAATATAAATGGATATAAATACAAGTTCGGCCTATATCAATTGGGCCCAGACTAATAAGACATCAACTCGGCCCATACAAAAAAGAATCATTCACCGTCTACAACTCAATCTCCTCCATCTAGCATAACTCGAAGACAACTTAGAGAGATAGAATACTCAGATATACATCATAAAAGACCAGTGTGTTGCCTACGCGTTGCGCCGGGAAGAATTAATTATAAATTGTGTTTGTGTTGGCATGTGAATGAATTATTAAGTAAATTAAAAAATAAAAAATTAGATATTAGTTTAAATAATAGTTATTGGATCTGAGAGTGAGAGTATGCCCAAAAGTAAAATTAAAAAAGATTTAAAAAATACATCAGTCAGGATTCGAACCCGGGTCTAATTGTGCATCACTTTCCATTTTTAGTAAAAAAGCGGAGGTATTTTGGACATTTCACATGTAACAAAATGTTAACATTTCTAAAAATAAGAGGGTGGATAATTATAATATAGTAGTATAGATATAAACAAGTCCAAAGAGTTCTTGTAGAAGAAGACTTCGTATTAGAGTTGTACTCCGATTGTATGCCTATAAATAGAGGCAATGTTAGATTGAGAAGGGGATAGTCTTTTGTATTCTTGCACTCATAGCTAATAAAGCATTTACCCCTCTTCGAACCGTGGACGTAGATCTATCTGAATAAATCGAACCATGTGGGAAAAAAATTGTGCTTCCAATCAAAGGTTTTAGAGAAAGTAAGCATGGCAGTCATCACCTGTTTGAACGATAGCAACAACAATAAAACCGACAATAGTGTCCCACCTCGGTGAAAGGACAAAGAGTCGGCGAGGGACGGGACCTCTGAAGACCACGTGGAGGATAGACTAAGATGGAAACCCCATCAACCGAGAAGGAGAAAAAGGCTGACTCATCCAGCGGACAGAGACAGAACGTGAGTCTGAGCAGCAGGACCTGAACAAAGTTGTCAATGATTTCCTCGCAAAGCATGAGGAGGAGTTCATCCAGTTCCTCCACCGAGGTCGAGATCGTGATCCATCTCGTGAAAGGGAAGACGAGCCTCTTCCCAGCACAGCCCCAAGGTATGTCGTCCTAAAAACGACCTCTGGAGAAGCCCCCAACAGCGTCACCAGGGCGTAAAACTCACAATGTCATACTGGTATGCGCGAATCGCTTCCATTCGAGATAACCATCGAAGGAGGGGTGAGTATCAAGCTAGACGACAGGGGGTTCAGTCCACCTTGGCACCGTTATCTACATCGTCATCGCTCCCTATCGGATGATGAATACCACGGTGAATGAGGATTCGATGTATATGGAAGACTGAGGACCCCCTTCACTGAGGAGATAGTCCAGACCCCCATTCCGAAGAGGTACAAAGTTCCCAATATTCCTCCATATGATGGTTTGTGCAACCCTCGAGATTTTCTTGGTAATACCAATATAACTTGATGAACCAAAGGCTCAACGAGGTTCATATATGCAAGCTCTTCCCTGAGTTACTGGTGGGTAATGCTCGGAGATAGTTCGACAGCCTGCCCCCTGGCAGTATTGGATCATACTGAGACCTAATGGTAGCCTTCCATAGAAGGTTTTTCCAGAAAGCTGAGTCGAAAACCACTTCGGCTCATCTTCTCACTATGCGTCAAGTTCGTGGCAAGACCGCCAACGACTTCATAACTAGGTTCAACAAGGAATGCCTGAGGGTCGAGGATATATATATGACTTACTCATCATCTCATCTTCCAGAATGGCATCCTACCCAGTGCACTATACCGGGAGATCGTCAAGTACTAACCCAAAACAGTTGTTGAACTGTGGAGCATTGCAGATCATTTAACAAAGGCTGACGAAGCATACAGGAGAAAGCCCGAAGCCGATAAGACCGAACCATCTGAGAAGAGAAAGAAAGCTGAGGATCCAAGTGACCAACAATGAGGTCGGCGAAGCGCCCATAACAGACTCCAGCGCAGACTTTTGCAGTCCAGGTTTGGACCTCATCCAGGTAAAGACAAACCCCAGCCTAAGTACACTCTGTTGACGGAATCAAGGGCGGAAATATACGAGCTCCACTCTGACATGTTCAAGAAGTCACGTTCAGTGACGAAGTCATCGAAGCGCCGAACCAAGGACAAGTACTATTGTTTCCATGATGATCATGGACACGACACTAAGGAGTGCAGGAACCTTGCGACGGATATTGAGAGCCTAGTCATAGAAGGTACATTAAGGAAATACCAAGATAAAAACAGACGTAATGACCGATCTAAAGGTCAACGTCAAAACAAGGGCAAACGAAGACAATACAGATAAGGGAAAGTTGTGGCCCTTTTATTGATAAGAAGGCAAGACGAGATCCTGAAGATGACGATGACGTACCTCAATTCGACAGAGTCGTCATTGTAATTATAGGGCTCCCACTTGGAAAGACTAACTCCTCTCTCAAAGTAAAAAAGCCAAGGCACACATTCGGAAAAGTCGGCACACAAACGGATCAAGAAGGACGAGGCAATAGTTTTCTCAGATGACGACTCGGTGCCGGCCGTGATGCCTCATCAAGATGCGATAGTAATCCAAGTCGGGGTTGCCAATAAGCTCGTCCATCGAGTGTTTGCCGACAGCGGAGCCTCGGTGAGCATCATGTTCAAAAATTGTTTTGATGAGCTGGAACTTGATGAAGCTCGCCCAACATCATCGCCACTCCCACTGCGGAGTTTTGTGCAAGAAGAAACTTGCCCAGAATGAGTCATCAGACTTCATGTGACAGTAGGGAAGGCTCCAACAAGCTCTACAACGGTGGTACAGTTTTTCGTAGTGAAAGCCTACTCGTCGTACAATATCATATTTGGCAGGGATTGGTTAAATGCGGTGAGGGTCGTATGCTCCACGTACCATCTGATGATCAAGATCCCTACCAAGGGAGAAGTGACAACGATCCAAGGTGACCGGAAGCGAGCCAAGGAATGCATGCAATCACCCTACGATGAGCTGAGACTTCAGCTCAGCACCCGCAGGCGTAGGCGTAACAATCACCAAGACTCGAGGAGTTGGAACTTGAAAAGTCGTCGTCTACATCAGACACACTGGTTGAAGAGGTCACGCTATACGAAGACGACCCCCTCAAGGTCGTCAAGGTCAGCTTCGCTGGAGTACATCACCTACGAGAGCAGATCATCCAACTCCTCAGAGAATATAGAGACGTCTTCGCTTGTTCACCCCTGGACATAATAGGGGTATCATCTGATATTATTACACACTGGCTCAACATTGACTCGGGGATCAGACCGATAAGGCAAAATCAGAGAATATTTGCGGCAGAACGGAACTAGGTCATACATGATGAGGTGCGGTAACTTATGAAAGCTTGAATATTATTCGAAATTAAGTATCCAATTTGGATAGCCAACCTGGTAATGTCAAGAAAGAAGGAGGAGAATGGCGGACGTACATTAACTGCACGGACCTTAACAAACACTGCCCCAAGTACAGTTATCATCTTCCGAACATAGACAAGAAGGTTGGAGCCTTAGTAGGTTACGAGCTCTTCAACTTCTTAGATCTATACAAGGGATATCACCAAGTGCTTATGAATGATGATGATGCGTCCAAAACAACATTTATCACGGATTTCGGTGTCTTTGCATATAAGAAGATACCATTTGGAATCAAAAATGTCGGAGCAACCTACCAAAGAATGGTTGATAAGATATTACAGCCTCACATCGGTAAAATTGTAGAGGTATATGTCGATGACATCGTCGTGAAAAGTAAAGACAAAGCCACTTGTGTGGATGATCTTAAGACAGTCCTTGACAGTCTCCGAAGTATGAACTTGAAGCTGAATCCCCAGAAGTGTATGTTTCTGGTGCGATATGGAAAATTTATGGGATGTTGGATATCAAAAGAAGGCCTAAAAGTCAACATGTCCAAAGTACAAGCCGTCAAGGATATGAAGATGCCAAAAAACATCCACGACGTGCAGAAACTAAAAGGGTGTTTGTCCACATTGAGTCGTTTCCTTTCAAAAGCTGCGGAGAGGCAACTCCCATTTTTCAAGATCCTGAAGAAGGTCTCGGATTTTGACTAGAGAGAGGAGTATAAGAAAGCGCTTGATGAGCTCAAAAGTTACCTGGCCGAACTCCCCACTCTGTCCGTTCCAAAAGAGAGTGAAACTCTCTTTCTATATCTTGCGGCTTCAGATGAGACCATAAATATCGTACTAGTACGAGAAGAAGGACGTCGTCAACTTTCGGTGTACTTCATCAGCCGAGCACTGAAAGAACCCGAAGTGCGGTATCAACCTTTGGAGAAAATCGCACTAGCCCTGGTGAATTCCGCAAGGAGACTGCTACCGTATTTTCATGCACATCACATACAGGTCCTTACTGATCTACCACTTCAGCAAGTCCTAACAAAGCCAGAAGCCTCTGGGAGAACTGCAAAATGGGCCGTCAAGCTAGGTGAACATACTATCCTCTTCTGTCCACGGAAAGCAATAAAAGGACAAGCCCTAGCGGACTTTTTAGTTGAGGCAAAATTCATAGAAAAACCAGCCTCTGATATAGTCGAAAACGAAGTCGAATTGGTCAAGGAATAATCCAAAGATTGTTGTCACGCGCATGTGGATGGCGAGAAGTCACATACTCACTTCGGTTCTCATTCTCAACTACTAATAACGAAGTCGAGTATGAGGCTCTTATCTTCGGACTCTTCCTCGCTCAAAGCTTTAAGATTCAAGCTATAAAGGTTTATAGTGGATCCCAAATTGTTATAAACCACATGTTGGGTACGAGCGAGGCCCGAGGTGAAATGATGAAAAAAATATCAAAAAAGCCAAAAGCTTGCAGCAAGCCTTTTCATACTTTCAGTTAATTCGTGTCCCAAGAGGGCAAAATAACCGGGCTGACGCTCTAAGCAAGCTTGCATCAACCTCGAATACCTCCCCGTAGAAGAAGTCCAGCACAAAAGTATAGACGAAGCTGAGGTTAACCTCATAATGGAAAAGCAGGACTGGATGACTCATCTTCTTAATTATTTGGAAAGAGGTGAACTACCCGAAGACAAACTCTAAGCCACGAGAGTCCTAAATAAGTCTATGAGTTATGTCCTGGAACATGACATTCTCTATAGGAAGTCCTACCTTCAGCCAATCCTAAGGTGCGTAGGATCAGAAGAAGCAGACGACATATTACGAGAAGTTCATGAAGGATCGTGTGGAAGCTACATTGGAGCTCGGATGCTGTCAAAGAAGATCATGCGATGGGGGTACTACTGGCCGACAATGATTCAAGATTCTGTGGACCTCGTCAAAAGATGCTCGAAGTGTCAAATTCACGGGAATATGCCAAAGCTACCCTAGACTGACCACACCAGTCTGCAAAGCCCATGCCATTCATGCAGTGGAGGATAGACATTGTGGTCCCATTGACAAAGCTCCAGTACAATTACAATTCTTGATTGTGGCCATAGATTATTTCACGAAGTGGGTCGAAGCCGAGCCTTTGGTGAAAATCACAAGTAAGAACGCCCTCAACTTCGTATGGAAAAATATTGCCTGCCACTTCGGAATCCCTCATGTCCTTGTCTTGGACATTATGACACAATTCACGGACAAGTTGTTCAAAGAATGGTGCCAAGAGCTTCATATCCAACAGAAGTTCACCTCGACAGCTCCATCCTCAAGCAAACAGTCAATCCGAGGTCACCAACGGAACAATAGCGAGAGGCTTGAAGGCTCGCCTTGATCAAGCAAAGGGCCAGTAGGTAGAGAATCTACCTCGAGTCTTATGGTCATACTGTACAATCCCCGAACCTCAAACGGAGTAACACCATACAGCTTGGTGGTACGGGACCGAAGTAGTTATTCCGGTAGAGGTTGGAATGCTGAGCCCTCGAACCATATATTTCACAGCAGTAGCCAATGAGGAAAATCTCCGAACTGACTTGGATCTTTTGGAAGATAAGAGAGAGCTCGCCTTTGTAAAGGAAGCCCGGTAAAACAGCAAGTAGCCCCGTATTACAACCAACGGGTGAAGTCACAATAATTCTAAGTCGAAGACCTCGTACTTCGGAATAACGAAGTAAGCAAAGTTGAGAAGCTCGACAAATTAGAAACCACATAGGAAGGACCTTACTGAGTCGAAGAAGTCCTCAGCAAAGGATCATACAAGCTCACGCATTTATCCGGTGAGCTAATACAATACCCCGAACTTGGCACATAACTTACCTCAAAAGATACTATGCATGAGTGGGCGAAGTTAGTGTCAGCATTTAGGTCATAGGATCCCATGTACAATAATTTTCATTTCTTAAAGTAAAGTTTTATATTAATAAAGTTTATTTTTTATTCACTCATGTGTTCATTTTTGCATTTTACGCGCCACTTATACATATTATTTCATATAAACTCTCAAAGACTGCCCCCTTTTGAGAAGATACAAATCTCAAGGATTGTAAAAAATCCTCTAAGATGGTATAATACTACTTCCGAGATTAGTATCAATCCTCAAGGATCAAAAAATACTCTTAAAATACGAGGTGTAATTCTCCTTTCGAGGTATCTAAATCCCATCTTTGAGGAACAAAGTAAATGCACACCAGGAGACCACTCCAAGTAATGCCCTCACAAAACAAGGAACCCTACCTCCAATAAAACGAAGACTAGCTGACTTCGTTAAAATTAGGGATGAATTGCAATGAAGACGAAGCATCTTTGTTATAACGAAGACGCACTAACTATCTGAAGACAAAGTGATTTCCATTTCGTTAAAGATAGAGGTGCATTACCCACTTCTTATAGTGAAGTACACATAATTGTGAGTTATAATTATGAGTAATAAAGGGTTAACAACTCATAAATAAAACTCCAATTCATTTTTACGATGGAAGAATTTCTACATGAAATACATACATTAAGATGAGGAAGGTCCTCGAGGTTTACTACAACTAAGCCATTTGCTCACAAAGTCTTCACTAATTTCGGCATTCAAGATTTCGTCTAAGTTGAATCTACCTCTACCTCTACCTCTACCCCGTCCTAGCGACACTCCACGACCTCGACCTCGGGTAGTGGACACTTTGCGCAGCTATTTGACGTTCAGACTCATTGAAGTCCTCGAAGAACCGATTGACAATTGTTGAGCTCGAAGCAGAGGTCGAAGAGCTCGAAGCCTCAGCATCAATAAAGATAAATTTAGCAAGCTTCGGACGCCGAGCTAAAACTGCCTTATAAAACACAATTGCACGCTTTAACTTGTCGAGTAGTTCCTGAAATTCCCAAGTGCTTGTCCCATATCTCTGTTTATAATCGATGCGTCGCTTCTTCAGCTATTCCACTTCAACCTCTACCTCGGAGATGGTTATCCCATTGTTCCGACGAATGATGTCCTCATGCTCGGCATGCCCCACAACCGTAGACTTCGCGTCAGCCTCAGAGATCTTCAACTTCTCCTCAAGCTCAAAATACCGAGCTGCCAACTCGTCATATTTTATTTGAGCAGTAGTAGCCTTCACTTCGTCCCCGTCAAAGGCATAATATACTTCTCCTTCCAGAACAAAATCTCAACATCTTTCAATTCTCTTATTTGAGTAATCCATGGAGAAGCATCAAGCATTTCGGGAGAAGGCTACATAGTATAGACGACGCTAGTACTGCTATATAACACATTCGTGATATGCGAAATAACCAAACTACCTTTGAAATGTACAAAAATAGTAACAACCTTTTTATATTAGGTTGACGCCAACGACTTGCGTCTCATTGTCGATATGAGACGAGACGCCATATTTCTACTATATTTACGATAAATCTTCCATCCCACATCGTTTTTTTATATATAACTCCATTCCATTAGAAAACCTATAAATACTCCCTCCGTCTCGCCCCATTAGTCCGTTTTGCTTTTGGCACAGAAACCAAAAAAGCAGAGAGAGTGAATTTTATAATGATATTTGTTGTGAGAGACAAAAAAGGAAAGTGGACTAATAGTGGGACAAA
>JAOWBJ010140455.1:0-12571 GCA_028566335.1 Monarda citriodora | reverse complement strand
TGCCTTGGCTGGACCTCATCATTCCCCCTTTGCTCAAAAAGAATTCGTCCTCGAATTCGGCTCATCCTCAAAGTGTTCAGACTCTGATGCCTCTTCATGCATTTCGAACTCATCACTCAAAGCATCAAAGTGGAACTTGGTATCCCAATCTTGCTAGTTGCCTGAAAATTACGGGGACTTTCTCGAATTCATACAATCTGCACAGTGAACAAATGTTAAGAAGTAAAAGGGACCTCACAATTCCTCAGAATCACTCGTTTGTTCTCTCTACTTTTTTACCACTCGTGTATGTCACTCAATGTATAAGTATGAAGAGAGATGGAAACTGAATTAACTACACAAATGTCTTGATAGAATTCTATCGTCACAAGGGCTTTTGGGCAGTAAGATGCTTGGAGTGTAAGGGAATAGGTATGGAAAAGGCTGAAGAAGGAACGCGAATGGTTTTCAGATGGAAAGTTGTTACTAATTGGACTTCAATTCAATTAAGGAAATAAATTTGATCTTTAATGCAATTAAGGAAACAAATTTGAACTTTAATTGAATTAAGGAAACAAATTTGAGTTAATCTAGGAAACTACCATCCACAAATCAAAAAGATAAGGAAAACAAAACCAATTCCGAATACAAACTAATCCTATTTACAAGACTCAAGAAGGGACTGCGATTTTTTTTGGATAGTTTCAACGTTTTTTTTTCTTGATACTTTTGGATTGAGCAATGACCAAAAAGAGTTGACGTGGCTCTGATACCAAATTTATGATACGACCAAACGATATGCGGAAGCTAGGAACGAAACACACGCCAACTAAAAAGGAAGATTCAATCCACAAAATGGAACCAAATCTGCCGACTCAAATCATGAAGAAGACTCGAACAGAAACAATATCAAATCAACTCCGATTAAGCTCAAATTTTGACACAAGGTACCTTAGGATGCCAGGAACAACATATAAAAATTTCAGCAAATTCGCACGAATGGTTTGAGATTTGCAGGGGCTAACTTTCGGCTGTAAACAAAAAAACGAAAACAACAAAAAAGAAGGATAGATTGAAGAACTTACTCGAAACGAACCCTGGAACTACGAGAACCCGAAATGCGCCTATGGAGAAAATCTTAGAAAAGATGAAGAACTACTCAAAATGAACCCCGGATCTACTTGAACCCGAAACGCGAGTATAGAGGAATTTTTCGTGGCTTGCCTAACCCGGATAATACGAGTTATGACGAACGAGACAATTGATTTCAAGTTCTAAAGATGTCAACTCTAGAACTCTACCGAGAACACCGATAAAAACGCATGAACTTGCATGCGTGAGACAAAATAATCAAAATATGATTCCAAGATTGTCTACGGAAAATAGTGCTAATGAAAGACTTAAATACTACTAGGGCTAATTTTAATCCTACCATAATTCTAAAATAAACAAGGCCCATTTACAATTGGGCTACTAATTAAATAAATAAATACTAACTATTGGGCTAAATTAAGTAACACAAAATCTCAACCCAAATAAAACATAAATCAATCTAATTAAAAGCAAACTTTATTTTTTGAACTGTTATCATTCAAAAATGCCTTGGCTAGACTTCATCATCGACTGCCACTAGGGCAGTTGACTCCAAACTCTTTTGTTCTTCTATCCTTTTGGAGTCTAAGCCTGGGGAGCCTGTGACTCGGGACATGATTATGACTTTCTTCACCTTCAAGATGTCGTCCAGTTGGTATTATGCCACTCCACGGGCTGAGTTTAAAGTTCGGCTTCCAAACAAGGTGCAAGGGTAGCACTCTAAATTTTTCTTTATGCGAGCTGCCGATATCGGTGTACCTGAGTTCGCGTGGCGAACTGGTACGTTAGATAGAATAACTCCCCTCAATGCATATCCCGACCTTAAGGATAGGTTGATTAGGGAGTTCGGGGTGAAGTACAACCCTCATGACCCTTCTGCCGAACCGGAGGCGGTGGAGGGTAGGGGTCTAACTATTTTCTTCTGTTCCTTTATCTCTGCTATTCCGAACTAACATGCTTGTTCGTTGTTTTTAGTGACTTTTGGGAAAGTTGAAGTGCCCAGGAAGAAGAAGAGAACTGCTGCCGCGGCCGCTGTTGATGTCGCGGTGTCACAGTCCAGCTCGTAGCGAACTGTGACTAATGTACTGTCCCCGCATATCGGGGACCATTCCCCGAAAGATCAGCCCTTCAAGCAGATCAAGAAGGGGATGAAGGATTCAAGGGTTCCACCATATGCGTTGCTGGAGACGCAGGTCGATCTGACCGAAGACCCAATTGACCCAGCGGCCCTTTCTGATACTGAGGTAACTTGTTGATTACCTTGTTTGTCTTTGTAATTGACTTGTATATACTGATGTTGATTCTGCGGACTGTGCAGAGGGCCAGGAACATGATCTCGCAGGGCCTAGCCCTGTTGGAGAGGAGTGCGGCCGAGAAGGTCACGACTGAAAAGGCCGAGGAAGTCGAGCTGCTGCGCTCGACACTGGAGGAAGCCGAGGTGCGAGCTTAGGTTGCTCATCACGAAGCGGCCGCAACTCGCGAGGAGGCGGCCTTGGCTAAGGATGAGGTCGCCAGGAAGGAGAAGGAGGACCTCAGGGCAGAGGTCGTAAGCTCTCAGGGCCCCATGCTGCGGGCCTTTGCGGAGATGTTACTTCTCTCCAAAAGGTTTGTGAGGCTGGCCTCCGTCGCTAGGAGCGTACTCGGCGAGGAGTTCGCCGTGGAGGCTCTCGAGGCCGTCAAGAAATATTTTCCGGACTTGGATCCGTCCAAGTATGACTTCTCGAGGCGGTCTGCTGAGGATAGTAGCCAGATCTTGGTAGACGAGGTGAAGGGGGTGCTGCAAGAGTCCCCTTTGTTGAGGGAGCTTGAGGTCGCTACCGACCTCTTGACTGCTGAGTCTGTGCGTTCTACCGACGTGGACCGCGACCTGGAGTTGGAGGCGAGCTTCGCCAAGGCTGGAGAGGAGGATTCTCCGAAAAATGAGGAGATCCCTGGGGAGGGGACCATGAGAATAGGGTTTGACTTCTCCTTCTTCTGTAAATTTTTTTCTTTTTCTTCTTCATAGATGCAATGTACTCTCAGTGCCACTAGGCCACTGCTTTTGATGAATAATAATAAAAGAACATTTTGCTAAATTCTGCTCTTTTTGCAAACCTTGTCTGTTTTAAATCAGTCTCTGTCTCCTGAGATGTTTGATGCGTCTCCCTTTTATACCCGTATAAATGAATTGAAAGACTCGCTTGAGGTCGCGAAGGCCAAAGTCGCCTTTTGGAAAGATAGGTTTTACCAGTCTTCAGCTATTGTGCCAGTCGGACCTAGTTCATCAAGTGGTCTAGATGGCGAGCTGACGCATTGGAAGGGGGAGTATGGCCGAGCTGTGGTGGAATGTGAGCGGATTGCGAGGTTCGCTCAAGTCAAATATGATGAGCTTCATGCACGGTACTCTTCTCCAAGATGAGTTGCAGGAGACCAAGGGAGAGCTGAAGGATGCGAACAGAGAGATGACGAAGATGGACCAGGAGCATATGGCCTATGAGCTGTTCGTTCAGCGAACTGGTGGTGTACCGATGTCGAAGGTGAGGAAGCTGGTCACAGCATGCAACGCGTATGGTCGGCGCGAGGACTGTGAGCCATTGGTGTTGCATGAGAAGATCCTCGAGCTGAAGAGCATAACTCAATATATTACAACGTGATCCTGGATCGGTACCCTTCGCTTAGCAAGCTTGTTGGTAATCGTTCCTTTGTTGACGAAGCTGGTCCTTCGTCTGCTGTAGCTGTCCGGCAGCCCATGCGAGCTGCGGAGATTCGACGAGCACAACCTGCCGTGGCTAGAGGTCGCCGAGGCGGGAGATCGGGAGGACGTAGTGTATCTGGTCGTGGAGGAGGAAGGAGGCAAGGTCGTGGTTTTTATCTTGACGGCTTGTTGAATGCCTAATTCAACCCCCCCTAAAGATTTCGCAGAAAACTGGTCGAGCTTTAGTCCTGGCAATAGATCTCGCCGACCGTAGTATAGGAATATGTATTATGTAATACTCTTTCCTTCATTCAATAAAGTTGTATGTTCACCATTACTCTTTGTAGCGAACTGCGAGCTTGTTTTACTTCTCTTTTGCTACGACATATGTCTTTGCTTTTTTGAAGTGTGAGTTGCTTCTTTTTTGCGATGACCGAAGTCAAGGCTAGTTTGAAGCTGGGTTACTCCTTTGCATCGACTGAGGTATTGCTGTTTTGGAGTATGTACTTCTCATTTGCGATGACCGAGGTCAAGGATGGTTTGAAGTAATGATCTCCCCTTTATGGGACTTGTAAACCTTTCGTTCGGGTTTATGAAGTCCGGAGATGAGTGGTATCTCATAAGGTGGCCAACCTTAGAGAAATTATTGTGTGAAATTTTACATATAAGTGGGGCATGCAAAAATATGTAATGAGACTCTTAAATAAATGAAAGGAATTTTATTAATAATAAAGGTCGGAATTCTGAAAGAACAAAGAAAACAGAAATATTTACATGAAGGCCTAAGAATGTCTAGCCTATAGTTTGCCCACTTATTATACATAAAACTTCTTCAAATTGGAAATATGCCAAGTGCGGGGTAAGAGCTCACCAAACAAATGTGCGAGCTTGTAAGAACCCTTGCCAAAATCCTCTGCGATCTGATACGGTCCTTCCCATGTGGCTTCCAATTTGCCGAGTTTTTTTGCTTTGCTGACTTCATTGTTGCGAAGTACGTGGTCTCCGACCTGGAAGTGATGGTGCTTTACTCGGCAGTTGTAGTAGCGAGCTACCTGTTGTTTGTATCGGGCTTCCTTTATAAGGCGAGCTCTCTCTTTTCCTCCAAAAAGTCCAAATCTGCTCGGAAGTTTTCATCATTGACCTCTTCGGAAAAGTGTATGACACGAGAGCTCGACATCCCGATCTCGACTGGTATGACTGCCTCGGTGCCATAAGCTAAACTATACGGCGCTTCTCCATGCGAGGTTCTGGGTGTAGTCCTGTAGGACCATAGGACATTTGGTAGGTTCTCCACCTACAATCCTTTAGCTCGTTCTAGTCGAGATTTCAGTCCGTTCACGATAGTCCGGTTGATGACCTCGGTCTGTCCGTTAGCTTGAGGATGAGCTACCGAGGTGAACTTCTGTTGGATGTTAAGTTCTTCACACCATTCCCCAAATACTATGTCCGTTAACTGTGTCCCATTATTCGAGACCAATATGTGTGATATCCCGAATCGGCAGCCGATGTTCTTCCACACGAAGTTGTGGGCATTCTTGCTTGTAATTTTGGCCAATGGTTCGGCCTCTACCCATTTCATGAAGAAGTCGATTGCGACGATCAGGAATTGCATCTGCCCCGGGGCCTTGTCAAAGGGTCCAACGATGTCAATCCCCCATTGCATGAATGGCCACGAGCTTTGCATGCCGGCGAGCTCTGTCTGCGGTAGTCGTTGCACATTCGCGTGGATTTGGAATTGCGTACAGCTCGGTTGCATCATGAGTCAACGTTGGCCAATAGTATCCGCTTCGCATTACCTTTTCAGACAGTGCTCGGGGTCCAATATGGCTGCCACAAGACCCTTCATGAACTTCTCGCAAGACATAGTTCGCTTCTCCGGGTCCTACACATCGCAAAAGGGGTTGGACGTAGGACTTGCAGTATAGAACTCCCTGTTCTTGTGTGTACTCTAGAAATTTTGTAGAAGCTTTCAGGCTTCGAGCTTGTCATCAGGTAATTCCCCTGTCTCCAAATATGTACGGATTGGGGTCATCCAGCTGGGCTCGTCGTTGATGTCGCTCACTTCAACCTCATTGATACTTCTGCTCTGGATGTCCTCTACTGGTAAACTGGTTTATTTGGAGGATGCGAGCTTACTCAAGGCATAGCTCGGTGATTTTGACCTCGGGGGACTCTGACCAGTTCAAAGTAGGAGAACATCTGTTGTGAGCTGCGGACTTTGTCGAGGTACCTCTTCATCTTCTCTCTGCAGGCTTCACTTGCACTCAGTATATTGTTTACCACGACTTAGGAGTCGCTATAAAATTTGACAGCCTCAATGTTCAAGCTTTTTGCGAGGTGAAGTCCATGAAGAATGGCCTCATACTCCACCTCATTATTGGTGGTTGGGAATGCGAAACGGAGCGAATAGGTTACCTCGTGTCCGTTCGGACTAATAAGCAGGATCCATGCTCCGCTATTTGCCTTACCCGAAGCTCCATCAACATAAACCTGCCAGTAGTTCGCAGGTGCTTCCTTTGGCTGCTCGGTTATACTTCTCTTTGGGGTCAGTTCGGCAGCCTTCGGGTCCTCTTTGAATTTTGCCTTGGCTAGAAAATCAGCCAAGGCTTGTCCTTTAATAGCTTTGTAGGGAAGAAAGGAGATTGCATGTTTCTCAGCTCAATGGCCCACTTCGCTATGCGACCTGAGGCTTCAGGTTTAGTGAGGACATGGCGAAGTGGGAGATCTGTTAGGACTTGGATCAGATGTGCATGGAAATATAGCCTCAATCGCCTTGCAGCGTTGATAAGCGTAACTGCGATCTTCTCTATTGGTTGGTACCTTAGCTCAGGACCTTTGAGTGCTCGGCTTATGAAGTATACAAGGATTTGGCGACGTCCCTCCTCGCAAATTAGCACTACACTGACGGACTCATCTGATGCGCCAAGGTATAATGACAAAGGTTCCCCCTCCTTTGGAACAGACAATGTGGGGAGTTTGGCAAGATAGCCTTTGAGATCCTGAAAGGCTTTGCGGTGTTCCTCATTCCATTTGAAGTTTGGAGCCTTCTTCAGAATCTGGAAGAATGGGAGCTGCTTTTCGGCCGCTTTTGAAAGGAAACGACTCAAGGCAGCGAAGCATCCCGTAAGTTTGTGCACATCGTGGATGGATTTAGGTATCGCCATGCCCTTGACAACTTGAACCTTGGATGGATTTGTCTCCAAGCCCTTTTGTGATATCCAGAAACCCAAGAACTTTCCAGCTCGCACCATGAAGGTGCACTTCTGCGGATTCAGCTTCAGGTTGGCACTTCGGAGGATGTCAAAGAGTGTTCGCAGATCGCCGACACAAGTACCCTCTTCTCAGCTTTTCACGACTATGTCATCGACATAGACCTCGACGATCTTCCCAATGTGGGGCTGGATTATCTCATTGACCATTCTTTGGTAGGTCGCTCCTGCATTTTTTAGATCAAAGGGCATCTTTCTATACGCGAAACCCCAAAATCAATAATAATAATTGTTTTGGGTGCGTCCTTACTATTCATTAAAACTTGGTGGTACCCTTTGTACAAGTCTAAAAAATAAAAAATACTATAGCCCACTAAGGCTTCTACTTTCTTATCTATGTTGGGGAGAGGATAACAATCTTTCAGGCAGTGCTAGTTGAGATCAGTGTAATCAATGCACATGCGCCATCCTCCTCCCGCTTTTCGGACCATCACCGGGTTGGCTATCCTGGTCGGGTATTTGATTTCGAAGAGGATCTTTGCTTGGAGTAGTTGCTTGACCTCGTCCTGGATTACCCGGTTTCTCTCCGCAGCGAACTGACGCTACTTCTACTTCACTGGCGTTATGCTCGGGTCAATGTTGAGCCGGTGGGTGATAATATCTGGGGACACCCCGGTCATGTCGAGGGGTGTCCATGCGAAGACATCCTGGTAATCTTTGAGGAGCTGGATCACCTGCGCTGAGTTGGAGAGGTCTGGCGAACCCAACTTTGACGATCTTAGTTGGTTTATCGTCATATAATAGGACCTCCTCGGTGAGTGGGGCTTTGGCAGATGGTGTCTTCTCTTGTTCCAGTTCCGCAATATGCTTTAATTGCTATGCTTGGTGGTGCCACTCGGTTGTCTCGGCACCACGTAGTGCGATCTGCATGCACTTCTTAGCCCGCTTTTGGTCGCCCCGAACAGTGACCACTCCATTCTTGGTCGGAATTTTTATCATAAGATGATAAGTGGAGCAGACGGCTCTGACCGCATTGAGTCAATCCCTCCCAAGAATGATGTTGTAAGGCGACGGGGTACGTACCACAAAAATTGTATGGATGTGGTCGAACTCGTTGGAGACCGCCCTACGGTGACGGGTAAGTTGATGACCCCGTCAGGTCGCATCTCCTCTTGTGCGAAGCTTTTCAAGGGCAAGGGCGCTGGGGCTAACTGAGCAACATCTAGGCTCAGCTTATCAAAGCACGTTCTAAAGAGAACGTTCACAGATGCTCCACTGTCGATGAACACCCGGTGTACCAGCTTGTTCGCGACCCCAGCCTGGATCACGATGGCATCGTGATGCGGGGTCCTAGAGGGGACTGGATCGACCTCGGAGACGGTAATGGTCTCCTCTCTTTTGAGCCTCTTGCCCGTGGGCTCCTCCGAACTCGAACCTCGGGCTTCGGCTTTGATGGAAGACTTGATCTGCCCAAAGGACAGTCTGGTAATGGCCTCGATCGTCTCATCGAACTGGGGTGTTGCATCGTCATCATCGTCGTCGGGCTCCTGCTTCGCCTTTTTATTGGCTTGGCAGCCATCCTTCCCCCGATTGCGACGTTTCTTGTTCTTGCCCTGGCCGTTGCCCTGACCTTGATACCTCTTGAGGGTACCATCTTGTACCAAGGCGTCGATGCTTTCTGCGAGGTCGCGATATTCCTCCGTATCGTGGCCGTGATCCTCGTGGAAAGTGCAGTAGCGCTTCTTCGACCTGCGATCAGCCGGCCTCTGCATGGGGCAAGGCTTCTCGAACAGGTTGGTCTGCAGCTCATAAATCTCTGCACATGGTTTCGTCAAGGGTGTGTACGGAGGCTAATCTGGATTTTGGCGTGGACCCAGCATGGACTCAATACCTTGACGCGGTCCAAGTCGAGATGACACTAGACCGTTCTGCAACCTCTCATTGACGTTGCGGCGGTCTGAACTCTTAAGACTGCGATCTGCGGACTGTTTCTTCTTGTTGGAAGATTCGCCCCTGTCCTGGTCACGCTTATGCCGATCAGCGTCATCGGCTCGCGCGTATTCATCCGCGATCTTCCACAGGTCGGCCTGTGTTTGCGGTTCCCGCCTAACGAGCTCCCGGTACAGGGCACCAGGTCGCAAGACATTCTGGAACGCCGAGATGATCAGCACGTCGCTGGCATCATCAACTCTCAACGCTTCTTGATTGTACCGAGTGAGGAAGTCATTGATCGATTCCCCCTCACCTTGCTTGCTGGGATGAATTTCGGCTTCGCTTTTTGGTGGAATCTTCTCTTAAATACTTCCACGAGTTTGCGGTATGAGTCAATGCCGTTGGGGGTAAGCTATCGAACCACACCCGAGCTGTGTCGACCCATAGCTCGGGGAAAACTTTACACATGTGAACCTCCTTCAAATTTTGGTTCCACATGTTATATTGGAACTAACTAAGGAAATTCTCGGATCCCTCTGGCCATCATAAGGTTGGATGTTAGGCACCTTATAACGGCTCTGGAGACGAGTCTCGCAGATTTTCTTGGTAAATGGGGTTGTCATCAACCCGAACGCGTCGAACCCTCCACGTAGGTGGTGGGATCTTTCCTCTGATGGAGACCGCGAAGGAGATCGATCTCGGTTGTGGTGCGACCTGTGGTGTCGGGATGACAAGTCGTGCCGGCTGCGGTGGTAGCTTCGGTCTCGACTTCGGCTGCGGCCTCGAGGCACATGTCGAGGCGGAGTGCGATCTCGATTCCGCTCCCGGACAATCTCCATGCTTGGATCCTTTCTCTCCCGGTTGCGGGTTGATCCCTACTGTTCTTGAGGCTCTTCCTTGTTAGGACCTTTAAATTACTGGAGGTACTGGGCTAGTTTGTCTTTGTTCTCCTCCAGAAAACCCCGGATTACAAGATCTAATCTGGAGTGCCGCGAAATTGCGGCGTATTGGCTCCCCTCCTTGTCGGAGCCGATCTCGTTGCCCTCCCTATCAATTGCAACATTCTCCATCGCTAGGTTGGGGTCTGGATTGACCACGGGATCCTTCCCGTGTGGGCGCGGGGCGGCCTCAGCATCCTTGTTGGTGTTGTTATTGTTACCGCCAGCGGCCCAGGAGGCGTTCGATCTAGTGTTCTTCGGAGACATAGTTGAACAAGTATGTGAAAAGCTTTGATCGAAACACGATAGTAATGTTCCCACAGACGGCACCAGTGATCGATCGTGCTTTTGTTGGGCTTGTTGCTATGATGAAGAACGTAAAGAATTGCAAGAACGCAAGAGAATTACGTGGTTCGATCCGCTTTGAGGCAGATATACGTCCACAAGGAAGAAGGGAAAATTTGTATTGCTCTATGTATGAGAGTACGAGAGTTTGTATATCTCCCTCTATCCCAGTGGCTTTATTTATAGGCTTACAAGTAGAATCATTCTCTAATACAAAGTTTGGGCCTAATTGGATAACCTTGAGGTCTTGTTGATATCTTTTTACATTGTAGATATCTGAATCCCTATCTCTCTATAATATGTCTTCGGGATAGGCCTAGAGTATGAGTCATTCTTGTTGTAGAAGTCTTGATAGCGAGCTGTAGCGCGAGCTATGGGCCGATGTGGGCCTGATCCGAACTGGGCCGATCCACGTATGTGATCTTGCTGGGCTTGGTTGTCTCTGGAGAATGGGCCTTGTGTGGGCCTGATCTGAACTGGGTCGATCCACGTGTGTGATCTTGTTGGGCTTGGCTGTCTCTAGAGAATGGGCATTGTGTTCGGGCCGAATAGCGTTGGGCCGAGCTCTTATCGAGGTCCATCTTTGTCTTTGTTGGGCCTCGTGCTTGGACCTAGTTGTTATGCCATGTACTATCATATATATATATATAAAGTTTGGCCGAATCCACAAGTCGGGCCGTGCCAAATAATAATATTAATATTAACGACACGCCACATGTTGGCGGTGAGAATCGAACACAAGATCTATCACTAAGAGATTCTTCATATCACCATCTGTTGCCACTAGGCCACGATTCGGTGATCATATTTATATATTACTATCTTCATCTCATTTTATTAGTCTTATTTGTTATTTAGGTCCGTCTCATTTATCTTTTTATTTTTGAATATGACAAAAAAATACTTACGATAAACTCTCTGTCTTCTCAAAATTAATTATAATCATATATTTTCACTTTCTTCAATTTATGTGTCAAAAATAAATGATATCTTAAGAAAATAGAATTTATAATATGGGAATTAAAATCTTAAAATTCTCAAAAGATAAAATTAATTAAATGGGCGGCGAAAGAGAGATAGGCTCGCCGGGGACGGAGTGACCGGCTCCATCGCCACCGACGAGATGATTCCGAAGGACCCAACGGCCAAATTCGCCCTTCCGGTGGACTCCGAGCACAAGGCGAAAGTCTTCAAGATCCATTCCTTCGCCAACCTCCACACGAGGACCTTCCACCTCTCAAGGATCTCCTTCTTCACCTGTTTCGTCTCCACCTTTGCGTTCTTCGTACCTGATAATGGGCCTTCTGGTTTAGGGCCTGGGCCAGGATTTACCTGAAAGGAATCTTGGCATGCACTCTACAGAAGAAAGGAGATGCTTACCACCTTTCTTCTTTTTAAATGTAGTGGATGAATATTGTTATCGAATTAGGTAAAATGATGTAATTAAATTTGGCTTCATGAAATTATATATATATATTTTGTATATTTACATAATTTAATGTATCGACTTTTTTTATTTATCAAATTTCGAACATAAAACTTCAATCCGTTATCGAAATTTTTAGGTTCCGCCGCTGGTCATGAAATATTACTCCACGAGTCAATTTAGTCTCCACTTTACTAGAAACAGTAGTGGAGATTGATTGCCCATTTCACGATGTCGACCACTCATCAATTATTCGATAAGCTTTTCCGAATACACAACCACGACTTAAACAATGCACTTAAACTTAATTATGAATCACGACTTAAATATGTCCAGAAAAACACATCAATCCTTAAAATTGGTAGGTTCAATATCAGACTGGTCAAAACATTTATGCATAAAGCGACAATTAATTTCAAAATTATCATTATTTCACGGGATATCAAATTCAACAGTTGAATGCATCTGCATAAATATTCAAAAAACCAACCACTGCACGCACAACTATCATCTGATCTGTAAATTATGTCACTAATTTATGTACTATGTTTTTATTTCTCTCAAATATATACTACTCCATTAACCTTTTTCCTTTCTTTCTGAAACAATGATAGATACTGTTCCCGTCAACGAGTAAGAATGTGTCTGGTTGAATTTATAAGTAACCGCTTTTTATAAGTATATATAACAATAATTTATAAGTAACTTATAAGTTTAGTCGAACACCCTCTAATTTGTGTTCCTTCCACTTAAAACTATGGCTCAAATACTCATTATGTCATGCAGGAATTGTCTCTATTTCCTTATTCGGACGTCTCATTTTCTTAAAAAGAAATGCATAAGTAGTAGAGAATGCCTCTCGAATCCCCTTAAAAAGAAGTGCATAAGTAGTAGAGAATGCCTCTCGAATCCATTTATCTCACACAATTTTGGTATCTGTGCCAAAAGTGATAGACAATTCCCGCGGGGCAGAAGG
>JAOWBJ010140353.1:0-12582 GCA_028566335.1 Monarda citriodora | reverse complement strand
CTTACGTATAGTTTCAAATTATTCCTCTGCGCATAAAAAAAAACATGAAAATCAGTAAAACCACACACTGTTCCATTGCTTTCAAATTGGAATATCGACTATTTATTTTTGCTGTAGTTTTTCTTCTTGCATACTCATATTTCAATTTTGTTATTATTACACTTTATTTGATGATATTTCTTTAACAATAGCTTATGTGAAAGAAGCGTGTTAATAGTTTGCGTTTTTGTTAGTCAGTTAGTTGAAGTAGCCAATAAGAAGCCGGTGAGCAGACAATTTACGTAGCTTAGTAGAATTATCTTTGAATTGTATTTAAATTGCAATTATTGTACATTTACGGTTAAGTTTGTTGAATGAGAAAATATGCAATTCCCACATTTCTCTCGCTTGTCTTTCGTAGTTTAGATTATACAATATGAAGTAAAATGAAGAATATGGTGTGAGACTGAGGTGGAAATGGAGTGTATATATAGAGAAAAAATGAAGAATGTCGTTTGTTTATTTCAAATTTTGAACATGATTTTTTTTTAATTTTTAGCAGGAAAAAAAAATAATACAAATTAAAATCGAACGTCCTCTAAATTAAACTTGGACGCAGGTGCGTCCCATCCTGGACGCCCTCCAGCAGCTGCAGCGCGCCTCCCCACCTCCGTACTCGATGCAAGCTCGTCAGCTGCCCCCTCCAACCTACTTCCAGACAGTGCGTTGGAGGCAGTCTAACATCCCCGGGTGGGAAAGATTTTCTTGGCAGCCCTTTATCCCGAAAGATGATAAAATTTTCCCACCCTTAAAGTGATATTAATTTAATTTTTCTACCTTACAAAACATATAATAATACTAGCGTGTTGCCCGCGCGTTGCGCCGGAAAAAATTAAATATAAATTATGTTTGTGTTGAAATGTAAATGAATTTATTAAGCAAATTAAAAATAATAATTAGATATTAGTTTAAATAATAGCTATTGAGTTTGAGAGTGAAAGTAGGCCCAAAAGTAGAAATCAAAAATAAATGCATCAGTTAGGAATCGAACCCGGGTCTGTGTAGTACATATCTATTTTTAGAAAAAATAATGACATTTTGGAAATTAAATCAAGTTTACACATCTATTTTAAGGGGGTCTATTCTTATTATATAGTAGTATAGATAAATAATATTATTATATTGGATTGTGTCAGAGATCGATCGCGAGTTTTTTGGTTGCAGTGGAGATCGGGTGTGAAAATAGAGAGAGATGAGTGTGAAAATACAAAGAGATGAGTGTAAAAATAGAGAGAGAGAAAAAGGACCGATTGTCGTACTAGGCTGTCCACCAACCGGTCACACCCGCGACCGGTCGCGAGACGCAGCTGCAACGGCGACCGGTCGGAAAACTGGACTGGAGAGCGGGCCCGGGAGGAGGGGAGACCGGGCGCAATCGTTGCGCTGCGAGTTTTTTCATTTTCATACCTATATATACTCCATTCAACCACATTTTTTTCACAACTCACATCTTCTAAACATATTTCCATTGCAATTCTCCACAAATTTTTACATTCATTTTAATTCTCCCAACAAAATGAATTATGATGAAAGATTGCGCATTGCAGCAAAGGCACTTGAGTTGTTTAATGCAGCTCAAGCGGAGCAAGCCGCGAAACGTGCCCGTGCGGAACGCCGATAACAGAAGGAGAAGCGGCAATATATCGAACGTGACCGTGAGGGAGGCTTCGAACATATGTGGTGGGACTACTTCTCCGAACAGCCAACTTATCTGGACCGCTTGTTTCGACGACGTTTTCGAATACGTCGCTCTCTTTTTCTTCGAATAGTCAACACGTTGGAGGCTCGTGATCCTTACTTCTAGCAACGTCCAGATGCAACAAGGGGCTAGTCTTCACCCTATTCAGAAGTGCACGATTGCACTTTGTCAACTAGCCTATGGTGGTTGCTCAAATATGTTTGATGAGTATCTACGCATCGGCGACTCCACCGAAATACTGTGCCTCAAGAATTTTTGCAAGGCGATCGTGGCTGCGTTCAGAGACGAATACTTAATGAAACCGACACAGAGAGACGTGGACAGGCTCGTGAGGATACACGAGGAGAAACACAATTTTGTCGGAATGCTTGGGAGCATTGACTGCATGCATTGGGCATGGAAAATTGTCCAACTACTTGGGCCAGGGCATATATGAACTACAAGAAGGGATGTCCAACTGTAGTTCTTGAGGCTGTGGCCTCGACTGACCTTTTTTTTTAACACGCCACATGTCGGCGGTGGGAATCGAACTCATGACCTCTAACTAAGAGATCCTTGATATCACCACCTGTTGTCACTAGGCTACAAGGCTCGGATAACTGACTTGTGGATTTGGCATGCATTCTACGGCGTCGCATGATCGAATAATGATGTCAATGTGTTGAATCAGTCCGACGTCTTCAACGATCAGCTCCAAGGAGTAGCCCCTGCTGTCAAGATAGGCTACTATTTCACCGACGGAATCTACCCTCAATGGCCGACTTTCGTGAAGACTGTGTCGTGTCCGACTGATCCAATGCACCGACTATTCGTCCTGAAACAAGAAGCAGTACGGAAAGACATCGAACGGGCCTTCAATGTTTTTCAAGCAAGATGGGAGATAATTCGCGGACCGGCTCACTTGCATCACATCGAGAATTTAACTGATATCATGTATGCGTGTATAATCATGCGCAACATGATTGCTGAAGATGAAGGCGACGACACATAAAATTGGGTCGAGGATGAGGGTTCGAGTTTGTCTTCAACGGCGATGGAAGTACTGCAAGGGGTGGACCGCACATTTGCAGCTTACATCCCACGGAAGGCCTCCGTGTGTGATTCATACGCACATCAGCAGCTTGAATCTGATATGATTCAAGAAATTTGGGCTCGGTACTGTCACCACTAGATCATTTTATTTATTTATTTATTTTATTTAATTTTCCGTATTTGTTTTTTTCAATGTACTTTAATTTTCTTTAAGTTCAATATTACCGTACTTTTAATATTACGCGTATTTATTATCGTAAAAAAATAATTCGAATATATATATATAATGGTTAATAATAAAAAAATAAAATAAAATTGGGCTGAGAGACCAACACCAATGCAGCGAAAATGAAGTCGGGCTGGGAGACCAAGTTTTAAATAAAATAATAATATATATATTATTAAAATAATGGATTGGTTGGTCTCCAAGACCAACCAATGCACATGCTCTTAGAGCATCTCACAGCCGCGTTGCCCCGCCCGATGTCGACGTCACGCCTCCTCGGTCGCGGCACCCGACCAGCCGCTATAGGAACCCGGTTGGGCCGCTCACGGTGAAGACAACAACCAGTGTTGCGCCCCGTTCCCCCTCCATATGGTTGCACCGTATTGGTCAACGGTTTTGACCGTTGACCGGCGGTGAAAATTTTTTTTTTTATTTATTTTTATTCTATTTTTTACACTTTATACACCCTCTCACCCTATTTTTTTCGCAATACATTCATTCTAAACACTTCTAAATTTTATTTTTCTCCAATTTCACTTATATCTTAAAAATTTCTTCTCATCCTTCCGACCCCAGTTTGTGGCTTGGGAACAAAATCCATACAACTATGCCCGGCAAAACAACCCTCCTTATTCTGATGAGATGCCTCCTCCTCCTCTGGTTCACGCCTCAACGGCCGATGGGGTTATTCTATATGCATCTAGTGTATGCGGTTTCTCGCCATAAGCGGGATTCCAAGCGGCGATTTCATCGACGTTGTTCCCGTCTCCAACCCCATCTTGGCGACGACCTTCTCTCCAATCAGCCGATGTGTTCCATCTCATCACATGACGACGACGACATCAGTGGTCTTCTCAGCATACTGCCTTTAGTTTGGCTGATGAAACTGACCCCGCACCGAAGGAGGATGAGGAAGATGATTATAGAACGCCTCAACGGATGAGCCGCCCATCTAGACACGGTGGCTGTGGATCTCGAGCCACTGGTAGTCGCGGTGGAAGAAACACGGCAATCTTGTTTCACTGCAAGTTCCCCAACTTACCCCAATGATGTAATCGGCCGATGAAACATTATTGGTAGGCAAAGTTTGGATCGACATTAGCTCTGACCCAATAATCCGAGCCAACCAGAGGATCAACGCGTTGTGGCAACGAATCGAGCATTGCTACAATGAAATCAAGCCAGGTTGTACGATTTACCGAACTGGTAAAAAATTAAACAACCACTAGAAACGCGTAATGACGGGGATTGAGGTCTTTGAGACATACTACATCTCAAGCTTAAGGAGTATGGGGAGCGGATGGAGCGAGAACATGATCCAGCAAATGCTTTGGAGGAGTACTAGGCCACCTACCTCAAGGTGTTCAAGTACTTCAAAGTTTGGGAGGAAGTTTGGGAGACTGAAAAATTTCGAGTTGCGCTTGGGAGTTTTGAAGCGGTGAAGCGGTGCAAAAAAAAACACTTCAAAATGAATTTATCAATATTTTTTCCCGAAACGCCCCTAAGGGCGGGGGTTAAGCAGGCCCCCAACCCGTAGATATCAACTACAAAATGATCAGTCTTGTACACAAGTTGTGCCCAAAAGTGACACAGCCCGAACAGAACAAGGAAAATCACGAGGCCGAACCCACATACCGGGTCCTGTCCACCTATCAAACACTCAAACCAAACAAACTATATCAATTCCTCCATTACCGAATGCACATTTGGCACATCAGGTTATCACGTGGGGACCTGACCAAACCCACAAACCGGGTCGTGTCAAGAAGAACAAAAACCAGGAAACAGAATAAATAACTACCCTAACTAGGCTGAAAGTACCTATAGCACACCCAATCAAACACAGGGTATCTGACCAAACCCACATACCAGACCGTGTCAGAGGAACACACATACGGATCAAACCCAGAGTGGAAAGAGATGGTGCAGTATGCAAACCCATCCCCCGATCCGTACCAAAAATACAATCAAGGTGCAAGCAAAACCCAAAGTGGGGCTATCTCTATTTTCAAAGAGTATTACCATTACCTCAAATGTTTGAAAAGTTTTTAAATAATAAAATGGATCAGATACTACAAAAAAACCAGTGTATAATATTCAAAATTTACCCATATAATTATTATAAGAAGCCAGCTATATTTTACTACCTCTATCATTTCTTTTTAGACTTTTCGTAAATGAAAAAATATTTAAAGATCACATTTTAAAATCATATTAGATTTTGGTGGAAAAACGTATCCGAAAACCAATAAAATAATGAGGTCTAATAATAAGGGATGAATGTAGCAACTCATAGTTCAAGAAACCCCTCAATCACATTCAAAAGCAAATGTCTACCGTCTCTATTCTGATTATGACCGGATCCATTTTTGCGGCTAAAGCATTTAAAAATTTATGCAAATAACGATTTGCACAAACTTGCGGTTGTGACGGAGGAAAGCTTTTCATATTAGGGATATCAATGTACTTGCGGGTATCCGATACTCGCGGATACCTGATCCTATTAGGTGTGAGGGTTTGAGGCGTATTTAGTATCATGAGTACGGGTAGAGGTGCCCAAAAGAACCGGAACAGAACCGGAACCGTCGGTTTTTAACCGAAACCGTCGGTTCCAGAACTGGAACCGGAACAGGCGGTTCCGAACTATTTCGAGGAACCGGCAGAACATGCGGTTCGGTTTCTGTTCCTCAAATATAGAACCGGAACCGGCGATTTCCGTTCCGGTTCCGGTTAAGAACCAGAACAGAACCGTTTTATTTTAATATTTTTTATTTGTATTTTATTTTATATATCAATATTATACTTCTACACTAATTATTTGATATAACATTTGAATAATGTATTATATTTTTATAATTTCACATTATTCTCACGTGTTTTTTACGTTTCATAATTTGAATTGTCTTACAATTAAATTTCTTTCTATAATCAATGAAGCATGAATCATAACCGAAAGAAAAATAAAAGAATAAGAAAAAAAAACGGTTCTTCTCCGGTTAGAACCGGGACAGAACCAGAACCGTCGGTTCTAGAACTGGAACCGTCTACTATACAGTTCTGTTTCTGTTCCAGCCACCGTGGAACCAGAACCGGCGGTTCTGTTCCGGTTCCGGAACCGTGGGCACCACTAGGTACGGGTACGATAACCTATCCATTTAGTTCGCGGGTATGGGTATGGATAGATACTACCCATGCCCACGAACCCATGTACCCGCAACAAAATACCCGCTAAAATATCCACGTATATTACCCGCAATATGCCTATATGTATATTTCCTATATATATATATATATATATATATATATATATATAGGAAATATACATATAGGCATATTGCGGGTAATATACGTGGATATTTTAGCGGGTATTTTGTTGCGGGTACATGGGTTCGTGGGCATGGGTAGTATCTATCCATACCCATACCCGCGAACTAAATGGATAGGTTATCGTACCCGTACCTAGTGGTGCCCACGGTTCCGGAACCGGAACAGAACCGCCGGTTCTGGTTCCACGGTGGCTGGAACAGAAACAGAACTGTATAGTAGACGGTTCCAGTTCTAGAACCGACGGTTCTGGTTCTGTCCCGGTTCTAACCGGAGAAGAACCGTTTTTTTTTCTTATTCTTTTATTTTTCTTTCGGTTATGATTCATGCTTCATTGATTATAGAAAGAAATTTAATTGTAAGACAATTCAAATTATGAAACGTAAAAAACACGTGAGAATAATGTGAAATTATAAAAATATAATACATTATTCAAATGTTATATCAAATAATTAGTGTAGAAGTATAATATTGATATATAAAATAAAATACAAATAAAAAATATTAAAATAAAACGGTTCTGTTCTGGTTCTTAACCGGAACCGGAACGGAAATCGCCGGTTCCGGTTCTATATTTGAGGAACAGAAACCGAACCGCATGTTCTGCCGGTTCCTCGAAATAGTTCGGAACCGCCTGTTCCGGTTCCAGTTCTGGAACCGACGGTTTCGGTTAAAAACCGACGGTTCCGGTTCTGTTCCGGTTCTTTTGGGCACCTCTACCCGTACTCATGATACTAAATACGCCTCAAACCCTCACACCTAATAGGATCAGGTATCCGCGAGTATCGGATACCCGCAAGTACATTGATATCCCTAATATGAAAAGCTTTCCTCCGTCACAACCGCAAGTTTGTGCAAATCGTTATTTGCATAAATTTTTAAATGCTTTAGCCGCAAAAATGGATCCGGTCATAATCAGAATAGAGACGGTAGACATTTGCTTTTGAATGTGATTGAGGGGTTTCTTGAACTATGAGTTGCTACATTCATCCCTTATTATTAGACCTCATTATTTTATTGGTTTTCGGATACGTTTTTCCACCAAAATCTAATATGATTTTAAAATGTGATCTTTAAATATTTTTTCATTTACGAAAAGTCTAAAAAGAAATGATAGAGGTAGTAAAATATAGCTGGCTTCTTATAATAATTATATGGGTAAATTTTGAATATTATACACTGGTTTTTTTGTAGTATCTGATCCATTTTATTATTTAAAAACTTTTCAAACATTTGAGGTAATGGTAATACTCTTTGAAAATAGAGATAGCCCCACTTTGGGTTTTGCTTGCACCTTGATTGTATTTTTGGTACGGATCGGGGGATGGGTTTGCATACTGCACCATCTCTTTCCACTCTGGGTTTGATCCGTATGTGTGTTCCTCTGACACGGTCTGGTATGTGGGTTTGGTCAGATACCCTGTGTTTGATTGGGTGTGCTATAGGTACTTTCAGCCTAGTTAGGGTAGTTATTTATTCTGTTTCCTGGTTTTTGTTCTTCTTGACACGACCCGGTTTGTGGGTTTGGTCAGGTCCCCACGTGATAACCTGATGTGCCAAATGTGCATTCGGTAATGGAGGAATTGATATAGTTTGTTTGGTTTGAGTGTTTGATAGGTGGACAGGACCCGGTATGTGGGTTCGGCCTCGTGATTTTCCTTGTTCTGTTCGGGCTGTGTCACTTTTGGGCACAACTTGTGTACAAGACTGATCATTTTGTAGTTGATATCTACGGGTTGGGGGCCTGCTTAACCCCCGCCCTTAGGGGCGTTTCGGGAAAAAATATTGATAAATTCATTTTGAAGTGTTTTTTTTTGCACCGCTTCACCGCTTCAAAACTCCCAAGCGCAACTCGAAATTTTTCAGTCTCCCAAACTTCCTCCCAAACTTTGAAGTACTTGAACACCTTGAGGTAGGTGGCCTAGTACTCCTCCAAAGCATTTGCTGGATCATGTTCTCGCTCCATCCGCTCCCCATACTCCTTAAGCTTGAGATGTAGTATGTCTCAAAGACCTCAATCCCCGTCATTACGCGTTTCTAGTGGTTGTTTAATTTTTTACCAGTTCGGTAAATCGTACAACCTGGCTTGATTTCATTGTAGCAATGCTCGATTCGTTGCCACAACGCGTTGATCCTCTGGTTGGCTCGGATTATTGGGTCAGAGCTAATGTCGATCCAAACTTTGCCTACCAATAATGTTTCATCGGCCGATTACATCATTGGGGTAAGTTGGGGAACTTGCAGTGAAACAAGATTGCCGTGTTTCTTCCACCGCGACTACCAGTGGCTCGAGATCCACAGCCACCGTGTCTAGATGGGCGGCTCATCCGTTGAGGCGTTCTATAATCATCTTCCTCATCCTCCTTCGGTGCGGGGTCAGTTTCATCAGCCAAACTAAAGGCAGTATGCTGAGAAGACCACTGATGTCGTCGTCGTCATGTGATGAGATGGAACACATCGGCTGATTGGAGAGAAGGTCGTCGCCAAGATGGGGTTGGAGACGGGAACAACGTCGATGAAATCGCCGCTTGGAATCCCGCTTATGGCGAGAAACCGCATACACTAGATGCATATAGAATAACCCCATCGGCCGTTGAGGCGTGAACCAGAGGAGGAGGAGGCATCTCATCAGAATAAGGAGGGTTGTTTTGCCGGGCATAGTTGTATGGATTTTGTTCCCAAGCCACAAACTGGGGTCGGAAGGATGAGAAGAAATTTTTAAGATATAAGTGAAATTGGAGAAAAATAAAATTTAGAAGTGTTTAGAATGAATGTATTGCGAAAAAAATAGGGTGAGAGGGTGTATAAAGTGTAAAAAATAGAATAAAAATAAATAAAAAAAAAAATTTTCACCGCCGGTCAACGGTCAAAACCGTTGACCAATACGGTGCAACCATATGGAGGGGGAACGGGGCGCAACACTGGTTGTTGTCTTCACCGTGAGCGGCCCAACCGGGTTCCTATAGCGGCTGGTCGGGTGCCGCGACCGAGGAGGCGTGACGTCGACATCGGGCGGGGCAACGCGGCTGTGAGATGCTCTAAGAGCATGTGCATTGGTTGGTCTTGGAGACCAACCAATCCATTATTTTAATAATATATATATTATTATTTTATTTAAAACTTGGTCTCCCAGCCCGACTTCATTTTCGCTGCATTGGTGTTGGTCTCTCAGCCCAATTTTATTTTATTTTTTTATTATTAACCATTATATATATATATTCGAATTATTTTTTTACGATAATAAATACGCGTAATATTAAAAGTACGGTAATATTGAACTTAAAGAAAATTAAAGTACATTGAAAAAAACAAATACGGAAAATTAAATAAAATAAATAAATAAATAAAATGATCTAGTGGTGACAGTACCGAGCCCAAATTTCTTGAATCATATCAGATTCAAGCTGCTGATGTGCGTATGAATCACACACGGAGGCCTTCCGTGGGATGTAAGCTGCAAATGTGCGGTCCACCCCTTGCAGTACTTCCATCGCCGTTGAAGACAAACTCGAACCCTCATCCTCGACCCAATTTTATGTGTCGTCGCCTTCATCTTCAGCAATCATGTTGCGCATGATTATACACGCATACATGATATCAGTTAAATTCTCGATGTGATGCAAGTGAGCCGGTCCGCGAATTATCTCCCATCTTGCTTGAAAAACATTGAAGGCCCGTTCGATGTCTTTCCGTACTGCTTCTTGTTTCAGGACGAATAGTCGGTGCATTGGATCAGTCGGACACGACACAGTCTTCACGAAAGTCGGCCATTGAGGGTAGATTCCGTCGGTGAAATAGTAGCCTATCTTGACAGCAGGGGCTACTCCTTGGAGCTGATCGTTGAAGACGTCGGACTGATTCAACACATTGACATCATTATTCGATCATGCGACGCCGTAGAATGCATGCCAAATCCACAAGTCAGTTATCCGAGCCTTGTAGCCTAGTGACAACAGGTGGTGATATCAAGGATCTCTTAGTTAGAGGTCATGAGTTCGATTCCCACCGCCGACATGTGGCGTGTTAAAAAAAAAGGTCAGTCGAGGCCACAGCCTCAAGAACTACAGTTGGACATCCCTTCTTGTAGTTCATATATGCCCTGGCCCAAGTAGTTGGACAATTTTCCATGCCCAATGCATGCAGTCAATGCTCCCAAGCATTCCGACAAAATTGTGTTTCTCCTCGTGTATCCTCACGAGCCTGTCCACGTCTCTCTGTGTCGGTTTCATTAAGTATTCGTCTCTGAACGCAGCCACGATCGCCTTGCAAAAATTCTTGAGGCACAGTATTTCGGTGGAGTCGCCGATGCGTAGATACTCATCAAACATATTTGAGCAACCACCATAGGCTAGTTGACAAAGTGCAATCGTGCACTTCTGAATAGGGTGAAGACTAGCCCCTTGTTGCATCTGGACGTTGCTAGAAGTAAGGATCACGAGCCTCCAACGTGTTGACTATTCGAAGAAAAAGAGAGCGACGTATTCGAAAACGTCGTCGAAACAAGCGGTCCAGATAAGTTGGCTGTTCGGAGAAGTAGTCCCACCACATATGTTCGAAGCCTCCCTCACGGTCACGTTCGATATATTGCCGCTTCTCCTTCTGTTATCGGCGTTCCGCACGGGCACGTTTCGCGGCTTGCTCCGCTTGAGCTGCATTAAACAACTCAAGTGCCTTTGCTGCAATGCGCAATCTTTCATCATAATTCATTTTGTTGGGAGAATTAAAATGAATGTAAAAATTTGTGGAGAATTGCAATGGAAATATGTTTAGAAGATGTGAGTTGTGAAAAAAATGTGGTTGAATGGAGTATATATAGGTATGAAAATGAAAAAACTCGCAGCGCAACGATTGCGCCCGGTCTCCCCTCCTCCCGGGCCCGCTCTCCAGTCCAGTTTTCCGACCGGTCGCCGTTGCAGCTGCGTCTCGCGACCGGTCGCGGGTGTGACCGGTTGGTGGACAGCCTAGTACGACAATCGGTCCTTTTTCTCTCTCTCTATTTTTACACTCATCTCTTTGTATTTTCACACTCATCTCTCTCTATTTTCACACCCGATCTCCACTGCAACCAAAAAACTCGCGATCGATCTCTGACACAATCCAATATAATAATATTATTTATCTATACTACTATATAATAAGAATAGACCCCCTTAAAATAGATGTGTAAACTTGATTTAATTTCCAAAATGTCATTATTTTTTCTAAAAATAGATATGTACTACACAGACCCGGGTTCGATTCCTAACTGATGCATTTATTTTTGATTTCTACTTTTGGGCCTACTTTCACTCTCAAACTCAATAGCTATTATTTAAACTAATATCTAATTATTATTTTTAATTTGCTTAATAAATTCATTTACATTTCAACACAAACATAATTTATATTTAATTTTTTCCGGCGCAACGCGCGGGCAACACGCTAGTATTATTATATGTTTTGTAAGGTAGAAAAATTAAATTAATATCACTTTAAGGGTGGGAAAATTTTATCATCTTTCGGGATAAAGGGCTGCCAAGAAAATCTTTCCCACCCGGGGATGTTAGACTGCCTCCAACGCACTGTCTGGAAGTAGGTTGGAGGGGGCAGCTGACGAGCTTGCATCGAGTACGGAGGTGGGGAGGCGCGCTGCAGCTGCTGGAGGGCGTCCAGGATGGGACGCACCTGCGTCCAAGTTTAATTTAGAGGACGTTCGATTTTAATTTGTATTATTTTTTTTTCCTGCTAAAAATTAAAAAAAAATCATGTTCAAAATTTGAAATAAACAAACGACATTCTTCATTTTTTCTCTATATATACACTCCATTTCCACCTCAGTCTCACACCATATTCTTCATTTTACTTCATATTGTATAATCTAAACTACGAAAGACAAGCGAGAGAAATGTGGGAATTGCATATTTTCTCATTCAACAAACTTAACCGTAAATGTACAATAATTGCAATTTAAATACAATTCAAAGATAATTCTACTAAGCTACGTAAATTGTCTGCTCACCGGCTTCTTATTGGCTACTTCAACTAACTGACTAACAAAAACGCAAACTATTAACACGCTTCTTTCACATAAGCTATTGTTAAAGAAATATCATCAAATAAAGTGTAATAATAACAAAATTGAAATATGAGTATGCAAGAAGAAAAACTACAGCAAAAATAAATAGTCGATATTCCAATTTGAAAGCAATGGAACAGTGTGTGGTTTTACTGATTTTCATGTTTTTTTTTATGCGCAGAGGAATAATTTGAAACTATACGTAAG
>JAOWBJ010140251.1:0-12584 GCA_028566335.1 Monarda citriodora | reverse complement strand
AGTTTTCTTGATCTGTACAAAGGTTATCACCAAGTTTTAATGAATGAAGAAGATGCTTCAAAAACTGCCTTCATTACTGACTTCGATGTATTTGCATACAAAAAGATTGCGTTCGGACTCAAAAATAACGGAGCTACATATCAAAGGATGGTGGACAAACTCTTCCGGTATCACATCGGTAAAACTGTAAAAGTCTATGTCGATGATATCGTAGTCAAAATCAAAAGCATTTCCGAATGCGTGATTGACTTACCAATTATACTTGACATACTTTGGCAGTCTAATCTTAAACTCAACCCTCAGAAATGCACATT
Source organism: Monarda citriodora (assembly GCA_028566335.1). Classification (NCBI taxonomy): domain Eukaryota; kingdom Viridiplantae; phylum Streptophyta; class Magnoliopsida; order Lamiales; family Lamiaceae; genus Monarda; species Monarda citriodora. Next base: position 12,270 of record JAOWBJ010140251.1, on the reverse strand, counting down.
TTTTGTGGACTTTGGAAAATTCTTGGGGTGTTGGGTTTCCAAAGAAGGACTCAAGGCCAATCCAGCCAAAGTCCAAGTAGTTCAATACATGGCCATGCCGAACTCCATCCATGATGTGCAACGATTAACCGGATGCTTAGCCGCACTAAACCGCTTCCTCTCTCAAGTAGCGGAGAAGCAACTACCCTTCTTCAAAGTATTGAAGAAGGCCCCGGAGTTCGAGTGGGGAGAAGCGCAAAAGAAAGCGTTTAAAGAGCTTAAAAAATACCTAGCCGAACTCCCTACACTGTCCGTACCAAAGGAGGCCGAAGCTCTTTCATTGTATCTAGCCACTTCGGACGAAACAGTTAGTGTGGTACATGTACGTGATGACGGACAACGGCAGCATCCCATCTACTTCATAAGCCGAGCACTTAGGGGTCCGGAAACTCGCTATCAGCCTTTGGAAAAGGTAGCACTAGCCTTAGTGAATGCGGCGAGAAGGCTACGGCCATACTTTTATGCTCACGGACCTTCCTCTCCGACAAGTATTAACTAAGCCCGAAGCATCAGGAAGGATAGGAAAGTGGGCCATAGAATTGGGAGAGCATTCCATTGAGTATTTGCCCCGGAAAGTGATAAAAGGACAAGCCTTGGCCGATTTCTTGGTCGAGGCCAATTTCGATCCAGTCACTCCGGTGGATACGAAATGGCCGAGAAAACACCCGAAGCTCCTGAAAAGGAACCCCAAAATTGTTGGATGGGGTATGTGGACGGAGCATCCGGAAAAAAATGGAAGTGGAGCTGGCATACTACTAATCGCACCGGATGGGCACGAAGTGAGCTATTCACTCCGGTATAAATTCCCCACCACAAACAATGAAGCAGAGTATGAAGCCCACCTTTCCGGACTTCGACTAGCTCAGAGCCTCAATGTCCAGTCCATCAAAGTCCATAGTGATTCACAAGTGGTAGTGGGTCACATAATCTGCTCAAGCAAAGCCCGCGGAGAAAAAAAATGAAGAAATATTTGGAAAAAGTACGCAGTCTCCAACAAGGCTTTTCATACTTCCGAATTGATCGTATTCCAAGGGCACAGAATAGCCGAGCGGATATTCTGAGTAAGCTAGCTTCGTCAAAACACTCAAAGGTGGAAGAGTTACAGCACAACAGCATTGATGTTACTACCGAAGTGCAAATGATCACAGCTTCACCAAACTGGATGACCCCTATACTTGAATACTTAGAGAAAGGGCAGCTGCCGGACGACAAGCTCGAGGCAAGAAAAATATTGAGCAGATCGCTCCGGTATGAACTCCATCAAGGGATCCTCTATAGGAAGTCATATCTCCAACCGTTACTACGGTGTGTAGGGCCGGACGAGATGGACTACGTCCTAAGAGAAGTCCATGAAGGATCATGTGGAAGTCACATTGGAGCCCGCACCCTAGCCAAAAAGGTGATGCGGTGGGGGTATTACTGGTCAACCCTTGTCCAGGACGCAGTCGCCCTCATTAAGAAATGTCCGAAGTGCCAAGTCCACGCCAATGTTCCACGGATACCGCAAACTGATCTAGCCACCATGCAAAGCACGTGGCCTTTTATGCAATAGGGCATCAACATTGTGGGACCCTTGGAAAAAGCTCCGAGGCAAATGCAATTCCTGATTGTGGCGATAGACTACTTTACGAAGTGGGTAGAAGCCGAACAACTAGCCAAGATAACAAGTGCGAACGCCCTTGATTTCGTGTGGAAAAACATAGCATGCCGCTTCGGCATACCCCATATCCTCGTCTCGGACAATGGCACCCAATTCATGGACAAAAAATTCAAGGAATGGTGCCAAGAGTTGAAGATACAACAACGCTTCACTTCGGTAGCTCATCCCCAAGCGGATGGACAGACCGAAGTGACCAACCGCACCATAGTGAAGGGATTGAAGACTCGATTAGACAAAGCTAAGGGACTCTGGGTTGAAAATCTTTCACAAGTCCTATGGTCATATCGAACCACTCCACGAACCGCTAATGGAGAGACTCCATATAGCTTAGTGTATGGAGCCGAAGCGGTCATTCCGGTCGAGATTTGCATGCCTGGTCCTCACACACTGAACTTCTATATGATGACGGACTCAGAGCAGAGCTTGATTTAACCGAAGGAACAGGGAAATTGCCTTCATAAAAGAGGCCCAATACAAGCAACAAGTAAGGAAAATGCAGCAATTCCAAGTGGGTGATTTAGTTCTAAGGAACAATAAAGTAAGTCGAGCTGAGAAACTTGGTAAACTTGAAGCCACTTGGGAAGGGCCGTATTGGGTGAGTGAAGTTCCTGGCAAAGGGTCTTACGAATTGACCTACTTGTCCGGGGAACAAATTCCCTGAACTTGGCATGTTACGAACCTCAAGAAGTACTACATATAGATGGTCAATGTGTCACTTCATCCAGTCATGTAAGTCCGGTCTTTTTAGGATACATGTGTTAGTCCGGTCAGTCCTTTACTTTTTAGTCCGGTCCTTGTACGTTTTAATCACTTTTTTATAAAAATCACTTATTCTTTACATGTTTACTATTCATCATGCATGAGTCCCAAGTCCCATTTGTATATCATTATTAAAACTCAAAAGGCTAGCCCCCTTTTTGAGCAAAGCCGGAGACATTAAAGTCAAAATCTTCTTTAGAAGGTACAAGACCTGTCAAGGTTTACTATCTAAAGCACTTCGTCATAACGAAGTGCATATATTAAAGCACGTGCAAGGAATTCCAATCCTAGCGATAAAACTCGCCAAATAAGGACATCATCTACTTCGGTAAAAATAAACCGAAGATAAAAATCTACAAATAATTCTGTAAAAAAAAGTTGCAAAGATTTACAACAGCAAACGAAATTACTTTATTAAGTATGAATACATTTATACCTATTCTATCTATTACGTGACTACGGTGCAGGTTTCTTCGGCTTACTGAAGTACATCCAATTATCCGAAAAATCCAAAGGCTTTTTGGCTTGCATGAGCCTGTCCAAGCTAAATGATTTTTTTAGCTCCCCCAGCATTTTCACTTCGGGAGGACGAACCAAATGGCTTCTTCCCTCGGCTTTTTGACCAAGGCTTCTTGTTGAGGCGAGCTAAATCTTCCTGTCGATCCAGCTCCGTGGGCTTCGGTTGCCAGCTAATGGTCGCAGACCTCAGAGCCGGGACATCCTCCAAAATCTTCTTTAAATTCGGATGCCGAACAAGGATGATCTTATATATTCCGACAAGCTGGCGAATGATATCTATCTCGGATCGGTGTTCGTTGCTGCAAAGGTCGTACTGTCTTTTCACTGTGCAACTACGTTTCCAAGTCTCCCATATTTAGTTTTCAACTTCACTAATAGTTAAGCCTCCGGCACTATGGATGATATCTTCATACTCTTTATTTTCCTCTCTTGTCAACTTGAATTCGGTCTTCAAATTGGCAAGAGTGGTCTCCAGCTCAATAGTTCGGGCAACTACTTCGTCATACTTTATCTGATCAGCCCGAGCTTGGCTCTTCGCTTCGTTTAGCACCGAAGAGTACAGCTTCTTCCAGTGCAGTATCTCTAATTCCTTAAAGTTAAGAATACGAAGTAACTCTTTCAGTTCGGCATCCCAGTTAAAAGCAGAAGGCTACAGAAATTAAAAGCATGAAACGAAATGTAAATACACCAAGTTTGAGGTGCAAATATTTCATTCATTTCATTTCAAAAAGAAATTGAAGTACATCAAGAGGGCTACGAGACCGGAGTACAAATTTAGCATGCCTAAGCTAAAAAAGAAAGCAAAGGGGAATAGTCATACTTCAGAGTTAGCACCCCCGCCTTCTTCATTAGTGTTCGTCTCCTTGGCTTTGTCACCAACCGGAGTACCATCCTCTGGATTCGGTTCCAGTGGATCCTTAGCAGGACTGGTCTCTTTGTCCTTTGGGGACTCCGGTATCTCCTCATCCTCTTCCTCCTCTTCCTCTCTCCCGCAGCAGCTTGGGGCATTATCGGCGTAGGTGGAACCGGACCAACAGTCGCCAAAAGTCCGGCCACGAGATCGTCTTGATCTATGCGGCACTCACGAACCACTTCGGAGGTAAGCGGTTTGGCAGAAGTTGCGAGAACGTCCAACAATGGCAGGCTTTGAAGGTGGGCCGTTATCTCCCTCGCATAAAGTGAGTAAATTACCTCAGCCTCGGCATCACGGTTCTCGCTCAAGATGCGGCTCAACCCGCCCACAAAACCAGCAAAGTCCTGGCTCACAAACATCTTCTCCGTGTATACATGGAGAACTTCACCTTGAGCCGCGATTGCCGCAGCAGCCTCCTGCTCCCGATGCCTCGTCAGCATCTTCAACTGAGTCTTCAAGACTTTGGCTTCGTCTTTGGAGGCCAGCGCTTCGGCCCTTGCGGCCCTAGCCTCGGCCTCTATTGTAGCAGCCTTGTTGTTCGCCCGATCCAAAGCCGCCTCTATGGCCCTCACTTCGATCGTCACCTTGGCAGCCTCTTTTTTGGCTTTTCCCGCCGTGTCCTTGGCTTCAGCCAAGGATCTCTTCACTTGCCGGAATCCAGCAGTTGTCTTCTTCAGTTTGGCAGCAAGGATACCGGCCATCAACTCCAATTTCTGCATATTCAACCAAATTCGGTTAGCTACTTATACATGAACTATTTTATTCTAACCGAAGTACACATACATCAGAAATATCCTCCGGCCACGCCAAGGCCTCCGCTACAAAACCCCCATGGACCGAAGCCACATGCAGTTCGGATAGTTGGGGTAGAGGGAGAGCAACACCTTTGTCCTTCTTAAAAAGATCCTCCATTGTCCTCTCCGAAGAGAACGAGGAGGATGATACTGTTTTTGGGACGGTGGCCAGTGTACCCTCGGTTTTCTGCCTCTTCGGCTCTTGCTCAGAAGCAGTGAAGCTGAAGCAGTTGGCTGAGGCCTCTTCGTCTTCTTTTTCTTCTTCTCCCCTGCGGCAGCCCCTTTGCCGCTGAAGTTCGCCAACATATTCACTACAGAACAGAATGGAGTTAGAAAAGAAATTGAAAAGAAACACTGCAGCACAAGACCAGAACCCTCACCCTGCGCACTTTCGTCTTCGGACAAGAAGTCGATAGCACCCTGGGCGAGCTCGGTGTCCGGAATCACCCGGGTAACCATGGGAATGCCCTTGATCCTTTCTTCGAGCTCGCCAAGGGGCCTAGTAGTAGGGTTTGACAACGAAGGCGACACCACCTAGCAAAACCCACTAGCTCCGGTTCTATTATAAAAAAAAATACCAGTGTTGCCACAACGGCCATTTGGTGTTGGTCTTTGCCTTAAACGTATCTATCGGGGTGATATAGAACCACGACCCTTTTTATTTGAAGGAAAAAAACCGAAGCACCAAGTCCAAGGTCAATTCGTGACCCAGCCTTTGTACTTCGGCAGCCAGAACTGTGAGATGTATCCACGAGTTCGGTGTTACTTGACCTAACGGTAACTTAAACCTATCCAAAAAAGCTTTGAAAACAGGGTATAACGGAAACCGAAGCCCGCATTTTAAGCAGGCTTCGTACACTACTTCGTACCCATTCTCTGGAATATCAGCTCTATCACTCCTATCGGGTACAAGCACCGTACCCCGGGCAAGTCATAGCCATGGTATAGGGAAATTGACATTTCCTTGGTCAATATCGACCAATAAAAGCGTATAGGCTTCAATATTACTTTTTTCCGGCCACTAGGGCTAGGGGATGGTGGCGTTACTATCCTACATTCTTCCTCCCCATGACTCCCACTACCCGACACAGATTCAAGGGAGGCAAACATACTTACTTGTTAAGTACTCAAGGAAGATCACGGATGTTCTCAGAAATGGTTTTGCTGGTCGCGCTAACTTCGTGAATCGATAAATCGCCGGAAAAATCGCTTGCCGGAAAAATTGCTTGAATTTGCAGAGAGGTTATACGAAAAAAGAAGAATGGAGAAAAGTTTAAAATGAGGCAAAAACCTGTTTTTATCCAAACCAACCGACGATTTGTATCCTGCTTTATCGGGATCCGTATCGTCTCATTTAATGCGAAAGAGTACATCGCACGCTTGTCCACGTCAGCCAAGTTTTAACTCCGGCAATGCCGAACTAGCGGTTCCCACACAGTTCGGACTACCTTGCCAGGACACCAATGTTACATACACTCATCCCGAAACGAATGGAAGATCCGAAGTGACTAAGTCTTGGCACACTTAACTTCTTATGCATTGCCTCACTTTTTCGGAGGGGTAGTGATGGGATATGGCCCAAAATCCCTCAAGCCCAATGGAAAGGCCCATTACATTTGGCCCATTAATAGCATAGGCTTGAGGGAACTAGCCCAACCCATTTCGGTCCAACAAGAGTAGTTCGGCAATGCTTGCTCATCCGGACTCCGGCAACTCCAACTTCAGCATAAGTGGATTACTCTGGCACCGAAGCCAGGCAGATCGGATATTGCTAATACTATAACAAGATTATAACTAACAGTTGTGCGATGGTGACGTGTCTATGCACGTCTACCACCCACGATCTGCATCGCTGGTAACTGCCTCAAAGCAGTTACCCACGTCCTTGTTGGGCCTGCGAGCCCAACCCTAGCTAGAATAGGTGTATAAATAACACCTTTTTACAATTAGAATGTTAGAATCTCTCATATTGTAACCAGCACTCAAAGTAATACACAAGTTAAACTGTTTTCCTCCCGTGGACGTAGATTTACCCCAGTAATCGAACCACGTAAATCCCGTTGTGATCTTCATTTTCTGTCATTAATTACTTCACTAAATTTGCAATCGATAAAAGTTCGGTATTAGTTTAGCTATGCTTATTTTAATATTTATTTTTCAAGGTATTTTACTTGATTTGGGAATTATTATTGTGTTATGTCTATTATAAATTTGAAAATAAAAAATAATATATTGTTACCGTAAAAAATAGGGTTAATTGCATATAAATACCAAAAGTATCACATGATTTGCACTTTTATCCCAAACTTTTAAGAGTCAAAAATAAATACCTCAACTTTCAATTTGGTGCAATTTTCCCCCAAAATTATTTTCCGGCGATGACATGGCATAACTAAGCTGACGTGTAAAAAAGTTTAATCCATGTTTCACAATTACGTGCTCCTAATAGAAAGAGGTCTATTGTAATAAGCAAGTAAGTGTAACCCAAGTCGAACTCACAATGACGGATTAATAGGGAATTCAATCTCGTAGATAAACACACACACACACAGACAAATAAATTGGGGTTTATCTATATCCTAATGCAATAAATAAAAGACAAGAATTAAACCTAAACAAGAAATCATGTAAATTTACCTAGACACGAAAGATAAATTAGAGCACATAAATCTATCATAAGAACAATTAAAGAAAACATGCAAAGATAAATTAAATAAACTTGAAAAGCTAAAACTGAAACTTTAAGAGACTTGATGAAAAATCAACTTAAGAAGGAACTTGAAAGAAAGAATACGTAAAAACAATTAAACTTGAAAACAACTAAGTAAATCTAAGAACTATGAACTAAAAGAACATGAAACATAAATCCAACTGAAACTAAAAAGAACTAAAGAGAATTGAAAGACAAGAACAAGAATTAAAAGAAAGAAAAAGAGTTTAGATTGATAAAACCGTAAAGTCGAAGAACAAGAATTGAAATTGTGCCGATCTTCAAAAAGCAATAAACCTAATCTAAGAGTTTTTGAAGAGAAACCTAAACTAATTTTCGTGCCTTAGATGTTCTGAATTTGAGGCCTAAAGGGGTGTATTTATAGATATAACAAAACGTAACCCCGGCGGAGTAGAATTCTAATTGAAATCGGACAGGCCCAGCGATCGCGTCCTAGCCAGAGATCGTTGGCCTGTCTTAGTTGTTTCCCGCGATAAGTTCAAACCCAGCGATCGCTGGGGCCTGGATCTTCAACTCCGTCTTTTCTTCTTCTCTTCTTTCCTCTCCCGTTTCATTACTTTTCATCCTTCATCTTCCATTGATCCATCCATCAGTACCAATTCACCCTAGATAACACAAACACAAAACAAAACATAACCTAGAACAAAATACCTAAAACATGACCCTAAAACGATGAAAAACTAACGTAAATATAACACTAAAATAGACACAAAAATGACTCCAACAGCCACCTCTTCACGAGCTGCGGCCAGCTCCCTACGGGCAACAGAAGCTTGCACCTCCGCTTCGTCAAGCTTCGAGCGCAATAGCCCAACCTCCTCCTCCTTCTCGGCTGCGACCTTGTCGGCCGCACTCTTCTCCAACAGGGCAAGGCCCTGTGCGATCATATTTCTAGCCCTCTGTACAGTTCGCAGGATAAGCGTCAGTATGTACAAGCCCACAACAAGAATAAACACGTAACAAACAAAGTACCTCAATATCGGAAAGGGCCGGCGGGTCAACTGGATCTTCGGTCAGGTCGACTGGCGTCTCCAGCAACACATACGTGGGGACCTTCGGGTCCTTCATCCCCTGCTTGATTCTTTTGAAGGGGCGGTCCTTTGGAGAATGGTCCCCGATCTGAGGGGACCGCATGTTCGTCACAGTCCGCTCCAAACTGGACTGTGAGGTTACAACATTAGCAGCAGATCGCTTGGCTTGTCTCTTCTTGGGCACCACCACCTTCTCGAGTCCCACTGCGAGCACCGAACATAAGTCTTAGATTGGACAACAGGAGAGAAATAAGAGAAAGAGACAAAATTATAATCCTTACCTTTCACCGTCTCCTCTTCGGCGGAAGGATCACGAGGGTTGGACTTCACCATGTACTCCCTATTCAACCTATCTTTTATGTCGGGATAATAATTTAGGGGGGTGATTTTATCCAGAGTATCAGTTCGCCAGGCGAACTCAGGTACACTGATATCATCAGCTCGCACAAAAAACATATTTAGAGTGCCACCCTTGCACTTTATTCGGAAGACGAATTTTCCAACCAGTCCGAGTTCTTTACTTGCTAAACTATGACATTGGTTCACTTGGCTACTGAGCCGTCGACACCTACTGAGCCATGCATGACCCAGTTACCGAGCCGCCGGGTTTGGGCCCGCATGGGTGGCCCGGCCCGATCGGACTCCATTTTTTTAAAGCGTTCAGTTCTAGCGACGGAAAATTTTGTCGCTAGTCCGTCGGTAAGCTTCACGACGGATTTAATTCCGTCGTTATGGTCACTAGCGACCAAGGAAATAACGACGGACTGCGTCCGTCGGCGATCCGTCGCTAGATCGATTTAGTGACAGAAATAGTGAACACGGCGACGGAAAATTCCGTCGTTAAATAGCTTTTTTTGTAGTGTTTAAGTCACTCACCGGAATTCAATTTTTTAAAAATAAGTACAACATATTTATCTATTTCGAGAGTAGATTAATATATAATATTTAATTTAACTAAATTCCAACAGTACTGACGAATGACTGATATATACGATGCGGATATTTCCATATTTGGCTATTTTATTCATGAAATTAATTAATTAATGTCGATGGTGAAAGTAACAATTATCCATTGATGCAATAACATGTAAATAGTATCCGAATTATGATGATCAAATTAAAATCCTTATATATAAAAAACGTGATCCCAAACCTCGCGCGGATTAATTATTGATCCTCTTAAAAAAAACTCGCGACAATTAACTCATAATTTGGCTAACAATCAAACTATCTCATTAATTTAACATACATTGTCACAGTATTATGTCTATATTGCATCACATAATTAGCTAATAATAGTATTATATCTATTTCATATAAATAGTTTTACTTTGACTTTAACCGTTCGGACATGTTTTTTTTATTGAAACTTAATACGAATTTTAAAATATTTTTTCGTGTACGAGATATTATGACACTCAAAATATTTTGTAAAAGAAAAAATACTTTAAAATAATATTTTTAAATTTATATTAAATTTTGATGGAAAAATGTTTTTCAAAATCAAAATCGATCTATTTATGCAAGAGGGAGGTAATATTACAATGGGATGGATAAGGTTACGTAATATGTACCGATCATGCATGTACACATGCAATATATACGTTTCACACGCACAACAAGATTCTAATCTCTATCCAATTTCGAGTACTTGTTAAAAATAAGAATTTAATTATAATTTCACGAACCACATATTGCATACTCCAATTAATTTCACAATTCCCAATATTTTGAATTTGGAGCTTGTATCCTTGATCGTGTGATATTATCTATTACATTAATAGATTAATAATGTGTGGTGTAATTAATGATTTAAAATTTACGATATATATAAGAAAAATATACCTCATAATATAAGGAAAATCTAAATCATATAATTTACTATGTATCAACCCTCAACGGATTACGAATGCAATAAAAAATATTATACAAGAAGACAATATATAATTTCATTCGAAATATTCACTTTATTAGATAAGCAATCTTGTGGCCATTTCCAAGAAAATTGACACAATAATAATCACATACTAAAAATCCCTTCAAAATCAATAAAACATTCCCATTGTCCTCATTCCACTCCACTATAAAAACCGACTCAAATCCACTCTCATACTCACTCACTCCCAAGAAAATAAAAATAAAATAAAAGTAATTAATAAGTTATATAGAGATGGAAGGAAAGAGATGCTCAATGATGGCCGTAGTGTTGGTGGGTCTACTGCTCCTGACAGGCAACCCGGTGAACGGGCAGCTCGACTGCGTGACCGGAATCCTGCCCAGCTTGCTGCCCTGCCAGGGGTTTTTAGGTAATCTCCTCCCCATCCTACCCACCCAGGAGTGCTGCGCGGCGGCGAAGAACTTCACCGGGATGGGGTCCACCAACAACTTGTGCCAATGCCTGAAGCTGAATTTGCTCCCTGCCGGAATCCTCCCTTTTAAGCTTAACCTGATCCCTAACCTCTGCAGCCTCACCGGACTGTTGCCCATCGTCACCTGCATGTGAGAATATTCTCATTCTCCCTCATTTATATTACTCCCTCCGTTCCGGGCGACGTGGTCTGTTTGATTTTTGACTTTTCTGGTATGCATTTCCACCGAAGTCTAGCATAAGTTTTATAATTGGAAATACGTACCAGAAAAGTCAAAAAAGCAAACAGGCCGCGTCGGTTGGACGGAAGGAGTGATATATACTCTATGTGTAATTATACTTGGAAAAGATGACTAAATGTTGATGGGATTTTGTGCAGCTTGGAGCCATTAGCCTCAGCTCCCTCGACTTAAACATGAAGAATGGAGAAGATGATGCATGCTGTTCTCTCTCTTTCTTTTTAATTGTTATTATTATTACATTGTGTTTACAATCGTGCTCCGTGTGTTGTATGAGAAATTGGAATAAATATTAAATATGTTTTCATTATTCTTTAACTTTTTTAATATTCCCATCTCCATTACATTTTGCTCATAAAAACCCTTGTGATTGCTATGGCACGTATTTATGGATAATAATCAGATGAGATAAAATTCCAGTAATACTTTAATTTTTTTTCCGCATTTCTCTTGCCATTATTTTATACTTAACAAAAGTAAACAGTTAATCTGTACGCATCTCACGATCTCAAGTAGTCTTGAGTATCAGATTTTTGGTTGAAAAAGGACTTCGCAATGAATTTACCATAGACCTCCACGGATGCTATGTTGTTTCCGAACTACTTCGCTACTGCAGTGACCATTATCGTTGTTGCAGTTCCTGACGGATTTTCCGTCGTGAAATCCGTCGTCATATCGGCAGTTTTTTGTAGTGTACACTTGGTCTTGCCTTTGCAATGAAAAAGATGTCTGTTCTTGTTTCACTCCCAGATGGTAAGAGTAAGACCCGAGCTTTCTGCAAAGGTGCTTCAGAGATTATATTAAAATCGTGCAGCAGTGATATTAAAGCTGATGGGGATATTGTCCAGTTATCAGAAGAGAGAGTAAGCCATATCCCAGATGCAATCAATGGGTTTGCTCATGAAGCTTTACGCTCTATGCTTAGCTTTTAAGGATGTTGATGATGACTCTCCCAAGGATAGTATCCCTGGAAGTGGCTATACATTGATTGCAATAGTGGGAACCAACCGTCATCCATTCATGACCATATATCGGCCACCTCTCTTCACCATCTAGACCACATTATCGGCTCAAGTAAAGAGTTCCATTCTCTGATGCAGTTTCAACGTAGACGTCAAGCGACGTTTTGCGGTGTCAGAATGATTTGAAATTCGCACGGTCCATGCGAATCGCGATTTTGAATCGAACTCATCGCGACCCCGTCGCGATGACGAACG
>JAOWBJ010140149.1:0-12585 GCA_028566335.1 Monarda citriodora | reverse complement strand
TTTGGATTTTAAAAGTCTAGGTGTATTCAATTTGGATTCTTAAAAGTCTTTAAAAATCTTGAGGTATTCAATTTGGATTTTTATAAGTCTTTAAAAATCTCAAGGTATTCAATTTGGATTCTTATGAGTCTTTAAAAATTTTGAGGTATTAAAAAGTCTATAGATTTTAAAACTCTATGGATTTTCCTGGATTCTCTTCCAAAATATTAAGAGATTCCACTCTTAAAAATCTCTTCTATCACGGGGAGATTTTAAGAAATCTACCTAAAACCTATCTTCTTCATTTCTTCATTTCTCACGTCCGCTCATTTCTCTGTTCTCGGTCAGATTTTTCTTTGTCTCTTGTTAGTGTTGTGTTTTCATGTTTTTATTATGTGTCGTGTGTGTGTGTTTTGCGTCTTTTTACCTCGTTTTGTGTGTCTTTTTCTCGTTTATTTGTTCGTTTTTTGTTTTTGTGTTGTAGTGCAAAGAGGAGAAGAAGAGGAGAAGAAATGAACAAAAGAATGAAGAGAAGAAGACTCGAGGCAAGAGTGGAGGAAACACGCGTAGGAAGACAGCCGGAAGGGACCAGCGATCGCTGGACATGCGCGATCGCTGGCCAGGTGACAAGCGCGAGCGAGGACAGCGCCGGTGACCCAGCGATCGCTGGGGTCAAAGATTCCAGAAACGCGGGGTGCGAAATCCAGAGTATAAATAGTGTGAGAAAGGAGTTTTTGACAGTTCTCACTTCCATTCTCGATCAGAATCGCGAACAACAGTTTTTCTCCTTCAAATTCTCTCAAATTACACTTGTTTTGACTTGGATTTCATCTTTGCATTGAAGATTATCAACTCTAGAGAAGATTTATCTTGGAGTTAGGGGAGTTCTCACATATTTTTTCATTACCCAAAGTTGTTGCAAATTTTTCTCATTTCTCATACTTTTGCTCTTGTGATTTCTATGATCTACTGATGAATTGATGAATTGTGGTTGGATTATTGATTTGCCTAGGTAGATTTGTGGTTTTTGCATTATATTTTCATTGATCTACTCCTATTACTTGTTTAGAATCATTGATGAAAATGTTGAATTCAATTGCTATTGGTTATGCTTTAATTCATTTGCTTATGGATGTTGTGTTTAGATTAGATTTCAAATTCCTCGAACTAGGATAGAATTTATCTTATTTCCGAATTCAATTTACGATGTCATTGTTTTTCGATTATGTTGCTTTCAATTCCTTAGGACTAAGAAACAAGCAATCAATTTTTGTGTATGTTAGAGGAGAATAAATAGGGAGTGCGTGTTCTATCATTCGAGCCCTTGAAAGCTTTCCTTTGAGATACGACTTGGGTTATGCTTGCTAGTGCTACCGACGATCTCTTATCGTTGTGAGCACGCGCTTGCATGAAACAGGTACTTAAGATAAACTTGTAAATAACTTGCATAAATAGCAGTCCACTCGGCGACTCGTCGCCGGGGGTTTTAGTTTTGAAAGCCCACCTCTTACGGCTATACTTGACTTCGGCGTCTGTGCCGAGCTATCAGAGCTCCTCCTTCGTACAACCTTAGCAAGAGAACCATTCATAAGCTAACCATTATAAATGCCGAACTCTCACTCGAGTTCGGTAACTAAGCTAATGCGCTGAAATGATTGCGAATTGACCCTTGGGTCTATCTTAGGTTCTAGTAAAGCTCTGGTATCCTACCTCTCAAGTTATCCTTTTTAACTTAGTCTGAGTATCCTGAGAATACTCTGATCAAGTGTTATTAGCGAACTGTTTAGTTCGAGCTAACTGGTCGGTTCGTAGTTCGGTCTCCAAACTGCCGAACTGACCCTCTTCTAATGACTTCGTAGTTCGAACTACGAACTTCCCACTCTTAACGTCTGCTTCTCTTTTAAAGCTGAATATTTATATGTGTTTAATTTAATCTAGCCATTACCCTATTAAGGTCAGGGAACTGTTGTGTGTGGAGGACGGTTCTAAGTTCATATCCGTGCTCGCTATTACATCGAAGGGAATATTCAAAACCATTTATCTTACTAACAGTTTAAACTTGACCCGGAAACCTTTGGAAAACTGGAACTTATGACTTAGAACTCAAAGGAAACCAAAAATTCATAGGCGAAGGACCCAATTAAATCGGAACTTACGGCAGAACTTAGACTCATGCATGAATGGAAAACGCTACGTAAATGCTTGGATAATTACCTTGAACTGGTGGAAGAACGGAGTGTGATCCTAAGCCTTAATCCTTGATCCTGTTTGCTCTCTCCCTCTCGTGTTTTCTCTCGGATATGGCTGAAGATTAAGGTGGCAAAATTTTGAAGTGTGGAAGTGGTGAGGGTATTTATAGGAGGGTACAGTGTCGCTTAGTTCTTTGAACCGGTTTAATGATTGGTGCTGCTGGAATTCTATTGGTGGAGACAGTTTCTGAAAAAAGGCTTGCCCAGGATTGGGCAGTTTGGCCGGTGGCTAGGGCAGCCGAGGAAGCGTGCATTGGTTGCTTCTGGGTGGTCTCTCATTGGCTGACTCTTGGATTTCCTATATTATTTTAAGTCAGGAGCACCGCGTGTGGATACCGATTAGGCACCATCACTTCAACACACAGACTCATGGGTAAGCTGACACTGCAGTTAACACCTCGGCACAGCCGAGCTTAGAAGGGGACTGTTAAAGCACTGAGGTAAAGTAGGGGGTTACTTTGGCACTGCCGATCTTGGGGCGATTACCTTCCCTAACTCCCGAATTTGGGAGTACGAATTGGTTTACTTGGCGACACTCCGCATGGTGCGAACTAAGAAGAGTGAAGCATGGGATTTACTAGTGAAATGAACTCTTGACATAGGAACTAAAGTACAACCGGATTGTGGAGCCTTGGCCGATCTATGCGAACTCAACTAGGTTAAGAGAGAGGTGGGACGAGCTCATTTTGATGGTATGAATAGGCCGAGAATGGGAGAAATTATCATGCAGATTTGGAACCTGATTAGATGCTAACTTCGGACAGAGTCCGGACTAAAGTAGGGTGGCATACTGAACTGATCACCTTAGCTAGATATCCTAAACATCCATATCATAACTTTGAAGTGACGAGCTCGTCACTTCGTAACACTTTATTCGGGATATTCAATCCACCACAAACAACTCACTCATATCATCCATAATCACATGATAATCCATACATCCATTCATCGCATATCCAGTAAAGTTAGTACACATGTTAGGGCACACAAGATCATATAAAGCACATAAGAACAAAAATTTGAACATGGCCGAAATCATACTACCCCTTCTCATTTCAACTTTTAGAAATCATTTGTTAAAACTGCTACAAGGAGGTTTTGAAACTTTTGGCTGTTACAGTGATCGCGATGACCGAGACCAGAACCGATGAAGTGCCCTCTATCGCATTCAGTGAGGTCCTATGGAATCAAGGCTTGGACCTCGCGTAGATAATACCCCTAAACTGGGTCAGCAATACACGCCCCGAACCAAGTCTCAGGCTGAGATTTATGAACTTCATACCAATTTGTTCGGGCCACCACGCCCAATGTTGATAGGGTCCAAACGGCGATCCTAGGACAGGTATTGTGCGTACCATGAGGACCATGGCCATGATACTGAAGAATGTCGGGACCTCATCTCTAGCATTAAGTGCCTCGTACAGGACGGGACTCTCAAAAAGTACCAGTTGTCCCAGGGTCGGGGTAATGGCAAGTGGAAGAATCGACATCAAGGAGGGGGTGGATGTAACACTGATGCCGATAAGCGGCCGAAGCAGGATCCTGAAGGAGGGGATGATGCTCCTGCCTTTGACGGAGTAGTCACAACCATTACTGGGCTCCTGACCGGGTCCACCAAATCATCCCTTAAGGCCGAGGCTCGGGGCCCACCAAGGAAGAACCTGCTCACAATCGGCTCAAGGGTGATGAGACCATCACGTTCTCGGAGAAGGACCCCGTCCCGGAAATTGTCCCCCGGCAGGATGTCTTGGTAATCCATGCTGGAATTGCTAACAAGTTAGTACACCGGGTGCACATAGATAGCAGAGCCTCGGTAAGCGTTCTTTTCAAGGAATGCTTCGATAAGCTGGGGCTTGAGGAGGCTCGTCTCACACTGGCTCCTTTGCCACTTAGGAGCTTCGTCCAAGAGGAAACTCGTCCAGAGGGAGTCATCTCCCTCCCGGTCACGGTAGGAAGTGCCCCAACGAGCTCGACCGCGGTCATCCAATTATTCGTCGTTAAGGCCTTTTCACCTTACAATGTCATCTTGAGGCGGGACTGGCTAAATGCGGTCCGAGCTGTGTGCTCCACTTATCATCTCACGATTAAGATCCCTACGAAGGGAGGAATGCTGTCGTGAGGGGTGATCAAAAGCGAGCCAAGGAATGCATGCAGATTGCCTTAAGAGGAGCTGAGATGCCAGCTCAGCACCCACAGGCATACCAATTACAGAAACCCCGGCTGGAGATGGACGAAGCCGAGGATGTACCTGCGCCTGACAAAGTAATCGACGAGGTCCCGCTAAACAACGATGACACTGCCAAAGTCGTCAAAGTTGGCTATGCGGGCTCCCCTCAACTGAGAGGGCAGGTCATCTCACTACTGCGCGAGTACACTGATGTCTTCGCTTGATCACCATTAGACATGACCGGGGTATCTCCTAGCATCATCACCCACCGGTTGAACATTGATTCCGGTGTCAAGCCGGCAAAGAAGAAACAACGCCTCTTCGCATCCGAAAGAAACCAGGTCATACACGACGAGGTGCGTCAACTTCTTGATGCACAAATTCTCTTCGAGGTGAAGTACCCTACTTGGATTGCAAACCTGGTGATGGTGAAGAAGGAAGGCGGAGGGTGGCGGATGTGTGTGGACTATACCGACCTCAACAAACACTGCCCGAAGGACTGCTGTCCCCTTCCTAATATAGATAAAAACGTAGAAGCCCTTGTAAGTCATTAAGGTTTTGTTTTCTAGATTTGTATAAGGGTTAACTACCAAATCCTTATGAGTGAGGAAGATGCCCCAAAAACGGCCTTCATCACGGCTTTAGAATTTTTGCTAATTAAAAAATGCCCTTCGGCCTTAAGAATGCCGGGGCCACCTACCAACGTCTCGTAGATAGGATTTTTTAATCATACATTTGTAGTGTAGACGAAATTTATGTAGACGACATTGTAGTCAAAAGTAAACAAGCAGAAACATGCGCGGACGATCTCAAGGTCGTCCTCGAAATACTTCGGCGAGTTAACCTCAAGTTGAACCCGAAGAAGTGCACGTTCATAGCTCGGTCCGGGAGATTCCTAGGATGTTGGATGACGGAAGAAGGGCTTAAAGCTAATCCCTTTAAAGTCCAAGCCATACAGCATATGACTATGCCCACAAAGGTCCACGATGTTCAGTGCCTAATTGGGTCTCTCGCTGCACTTAGCCGATTTGTATCACAGGCTACTGAAAAACAACTCTTATTTTTCAAAGTTCTCAAAAAGGCACCGAACTTTAACTAGACGGCCGAACACAAGGCAGCTTTTGAAGAATTTAAGCAGTACATCTCCAAGCTTCCAACACTCTCTGTCCCGAAGGAAGGTGAGACTCTCTCCTTCTACCTTGCTGCCTCGGACGAGACCATAAGTGCTGTCCTCGTAAGGGAAGAGGGACGTCGGTAGCTACCAGTCTACTTCATAAGCCGAGCCTTAAATTCTCCTGAGACGTGGTACCAGCCCCTGGAAAAAGTAGCCTCGACACTAGTGAATGCTGCAAGGCGACTCTGACCTTATTTTTACGCACATGAAATAAGGGTTCTGACCGACCTACCACTTTGACAAGTCCTAACTAAGCCAGAAGCCTCAGGAAGGATTGCAAAGAGGGCAATTGAACTAGGTGAACATTCTATCTCTTTTTTTCCCACGCAAGGCCATTAATGGACAGGCCCTAGAAGACTTTTTGGTAGAAACCCTATTCTCCCCCACTCCGGAAGCCGAGGCACCACCTTTGCCTTTGGCCGCCGAACAGAAGCAGACCGCACCCGACGAATGCTGGTAGATGAATGTCAATGGGGCTTCGAGAAAAATAGGGAGTGGAGTAGGGATACTTCTCATCGACCCTAAAGGAAAAGAGCTTATATACTCACTTCGGTTCACCTTCCCTACTACCAACAACGAAGTAGAATACGAGGCACTTATCGCCGGACTTCGCCTGGCCAAGGAACTGAAGATACCGGCTGTACAAGTTTATAGTGATTTACAAATCATCATAAACCACATGCTCAGTACTTACGAGGTCCGAAGTGAGAGGTTAAAGAAATACCTTGCTAAAGCACAACAGTTGAAGGATTCGTTCATCTACTTCGAAATACTCCGCATACCCAGAGGAGAGAACACGCGAGCTGATGCGTTAACCAGGATGTTGTCTACACCAAGAGCTTGTCCAGTTGAAGAAGTCACACACCGAAGTATTGACGAAGCTGAAGTGACCGTGGTTACTAACGAACCAAGCTGGATGACACCGATCCAACAATATTTGGAAAAGGGAGAACTACCGGATGAAAAGACAGAAGCCCGCAAGATCATGATAAGGTCACTTAAGTATATGCTACAAGACGATATCCTATACAGAAGGTCATATTTGCAGCCTCTCATCCGATGCGTAGGACCACAACAGGCGGACTATGTCCTCCGTGAAGTTCATGAAGGCTCGTGTGGGAGACATATTGGCGCCCGTGCCCTCTCCAAAAAGGTACTACGATGGGGATACTATTGGCCCACAATGGTTCAGGACTGAATGGACCTCGTCCAGAAGTGTCCGAATTGCCAAGCTCACGGGACAGTCCCAAGACTACCTCCTAATTACCTCGTCGGCATGCAAAGTCCCTGGCCCTTCATGCAGTGGGGCATTGACATCGTAGGACCGTTCGACACAGCTCCTGGCCTACTCAAATTCCTGATATTAGCAATTGACTATTTCATGAAGTGGGTGGAAGCCGAACCCCTCGCCAAAATCACAAGTAAGAATGCTCAGAACTTTGTGTTGAAACGCATTGTATGTAGATTTGGAGTGGCACACATCCTAGTCTCGGACAATGGCACACAATTCACGGATAAAGTGTTCGTCGACTGGTGCATCGAACTCAATATCCAGCAAAGGTTCACCTCGGTAGCTCACCCACAAGCTAATGGATAGACCGAGGTAACAAACAAAACCATTGTCTGGGACTCAAGGCATGTTAGACCAAGCTAATTGCAATTGGGATGAAAACCTCCCACAAATCTACGGGTGAAACACCATATAGCCTCGTATATGGCACCGTGGCAGTTATCCTGGTCGAAATAGGATTGCCAAGTCCTAGGACCATCAACTTCTCAGCCGAAGAGAACGAGCATGGACTCCGGGCCAATCTAGACCTCCTCGAAGGAAAGAGAGAGGTTGCCCATATTAAGGAAGCCCGCTACAAACAACAAGTAGCTCGGTACTACAACCAAAGGGTTCACTCTCGACAATTCCAAGTGGGAGACCTTGTTCTTTGGAATAATGAGATTAGTAAGGCTAAGAAGCTAGGGAAACTGGAAGCCACCTGGGAAGGACCCTACCGAGTAGAAGAGATCCTCGGCAAAGGCTCTTATCGTCTTGCACGGATGGATGGCGAACCAATCCCCGAGCATGGCACATTTCCCATCTTAAAAGGTATTATGTGTAAGAGGATCTTTATTTTTCTTTTTTCTAGGGTTAGCATGTTTACACGTTTGTTCTATGAACCTAAGTTCGGAGAACAACTATTCATATAAAGTTCGGCGACACATTTTGCCAAACCTATCACACAAAGTTCCAGTAAAAATGCAAAAGTTTGAGGAACACTCGGTCGTACAAGTTAACCGAACACTTTAATGTTGTGATAAAGTTCTAATACAAATATTTAAGAACAATCCTTCATTATTCAAAGTTCGAACGTTGATCACAAAAATATATCATATACATAAGCTCGGTGGCTAAAATCCTAAGCCGAACCGGGACGTTTACTAAAGCTGATCCAATCTCCGACGAAGTCCTTGTTCAGAGTCTCCGCTGTACGATCTTGGCCCCGGCCACCAGCTTGTCCTCGTCCCCCGCACTGTCCTCGGCCTCGAGCACTTGAGGCTCCTTGTTTCCAACTAGATCGAGCCCTTTTGGTGAAAGCTCGCTCACGCTCCTCAGCTAATTGACGTTTAAAATCATTAGAGTAGCCAACTTCACTTCGGGAGTTCGGTCCTTGAAGAGCCTAGACGGGAACATACATGTCCAAGAACCAACGGAGCTTCGGCTTGTGGTCTATCACACACTTGTAGATACGAGACAATTCCCGTACTACCATGATATGTTTGTCGAACTCCGGGGACACCAGCCCAAACTCGGTCTTGATTTTGAATAACTCCTTGGCCCGTTCGGTAAGCTGATCTCGAACATCGCTGATTGTGAGTCCGCCTCGCTCTAAGATGAGAGCCTCGTACTCAGCGTGCTCTTCTGTGATCGTCTTCGCATCGTCGTTGGAAATCTTCAACTTTTCTTACCAATTCAAGGAAGCGAGTATACAGTTCGTCATACTTGGTTTGTTGGTCTAAAAACTTTATGTCTGCTTCGTCTCGAGTATGGCGTGCTATCCCTTGACAATACAGCACCTCGCCTTCCTTTTTATTGACGAGGTCGCGAAGGAGCCGAAGTTCATCCGACTCAGGACAAGTGGTGACAGTCTATTAAAGTTCTAGAAATAAACTCAGAATGGAGAACAAACTTTCTTTTTTTAAGGGCACTAGTGGCCTAAAAAAGGGTCGGCACCTTAAGGGTGCCGAAGTACGAAAGGCCCTATTATATATATATATATATATATATATATATATATAAAAACAAGAATTCAGGAGCCGACCTGGGCTTCGTCGGCCCCAGTAGCGTTCTCCCCCTGGTCCCCCCTTAGCAAGCTCAGCCACAGCCGGGAGATAGACGATCTCCACCAAGGCCTTCTCCATCCCAGGGTCGTGGTCGACCCTGCAGCTGCGGACCGCCACGGCAGTATGGAGGAAGGCGAAAACACAAGTGCCTTAACAACGGGAAGACCATACATCCCCCGGGTGAGCACCTTCACGTATTCCCGTGTAATAGCCTCGGCAGTCTAGGTTTGGTGGCCATACTTGGCCAGGTCTAAGGAGGGGAACTCCTTGTCCACCTCCTCCAACTTGTTGAAACGGCGGCCACATTGACAACCTCGGCCACATCAGCAGATAGGGATGCAAACAAATCAAATATTTTTGATTCGATTCGTGATTCGTATTCGAAATTTTTAGATTTGAATTCGAGTACAAATATTTTTCTTGATTCGATTAGTCATCAAATACAAATACAAATCTCATAGTATTCAACTCAATTCGATTTGATTCGATATTCGTAAATATTTTATTTAATATATATTCCATAAAATTAACCCTTATATAATTTCATTATAATAATTAAATATGAGTCCAAGAGTTCAAATTCAATATCATAAGTCCAATCCAAATCATATCATAAATAATTAAATATATTTTATCAATAAAATAAGGAAAGAAAAGAATATAGAAGAGAGAATAAATCGTAGCTTCCTTTATTTGTAATATTTTTATCAATAAAATATAGAAATAAAAGAATAAAATACAATAAACCGTAGGCTTCCATCAGGCTTAATTCGTAAAATTACTTTTAAAAAGCCAAAAAGCTAAATAAAAGCATATTTTTCTATTTTATTTTAAGTTTTCTTATGATTCGATATTCGATTCGGATTCGTTAATATTCGTATAATATTCGCATAATATTCTATTCGAATTCAATTTGATTCGATTCGAAAACTGAGATATTCGATTCGATTCGATTCGTTTGCATCCCTATCAGCAGCCACCTCCCCAAAATGAAGGCAGAAGAGAACCTTATCCAAGAACGCCTCCAACACCTTCCCTGAGATGCGGCAGCCTCGGCCTCCTGGTCATGAGTAGCAGCAACCTCGGCCTTCAAAGCCTTAAGCTCCTCCTTCGCCTTTTGGAGGGAAACATCACGGCCCCGGACTTCGGCATCCCAGCGGGCCACCTCAGTGGTCCAAGCGGTTTTAGTCTCCGCCTCCCTTTCAGCACAGCCTCGGGCCAAGGCCTCGGCCTCCTGTACCCGGATAGCTATCCGAGCGCTATCCTCCTCCAAGACCTCCACCGGCCGAACCAGCCCAGCCACCACCTGCACATAAGTTCATATGAGTCCAATATATATCAACTACATCAACTTATATGAATATAGCAAATATTACCTCAGAGAGTGACCGTGTAGGAGAGGTTCCCGAAGCGACCTCCACGTCGGTAGGAGAAGAGAGGGAGGTTTCACTTGCTTCACCTTCTTCTGGGCATGGACCCCGGCATCAGTTGCGATCCCCGCCTTGGGGGACATTTGGACTTTGGGAGAAGTTTGGACCACCTTCGGCGTGGATGTAGCATCGGACTCTTCGGTCCTCAATCGCTTGCCAGAAGCCTTCTCTTTGAACCTGCTCACCGATCAGTATAGTCGAACGAGGAGGTAGAAGGAAGAAACCTCACCCGCCGGTGGGGGCCTCGAAAGGCTAGGATTAAAAAGGCTCAAGCCCGCCCGTACAAGGTCTACTTCCTCGTACTCACCCTCGACGATCTTCCTCTTTACTAGAGGCTCGACAAGGGTATCGAGGTCCTGATCAACCTTGGGCAAAGGGAGAGAAGTCTCTACCCAAGGGTACTCCCCCACCCCCTCAATCTTGCAGAAGAAAAATTTCTTCTGCCAGTTAGGCACTTTAGACCGAGTAACGACTTTAAAGTCAGTATGAGGGTGCATATTGAACCAACCCTTACTTGTCTTAGGTTGGTATAACCTAAGAAGGACCCCTAGTGACAAAGGCACACCCACATGATGTGCCTCCACCCCTACTCCGACAAGTTTCCGAACTGCATTCGGCGTCAACTGACCTATGCGCAACCCAAAAAATTGAAGAAAGTCCGCAAGTGCGGGATACAAAGGGAAACGGAGACCAGAACACAGATGGTCTTCATACATCGTAAAAAACTGGTGGGAGGAGAACAAGCCCTATCCTCCTAACGCGGTATTAAAACTACGGACCTCTCAGGGAAGAGAAAGTCCTTCCCAATGGTTCGAATGGATATTTCAGATAATACGAAGGAGGTTTTCACAACCATCCCCGACGCAGGAGAGACAGAAAAGCACACACTGTATGTAACAGACGATTTCCCGCCAACCATAAAACCCGACACCCGCACAAAATCAGAAAAAGTAGTTGACGACGAGGAAGCAACCTTACTTACTTGGGAAAGACTGCCGAAGAAGTTGTTTACTCGATCAACGGTGCAAGTTCAAGAATACAGATTCAATGCAGTTGCAGAGTGCGAAAATGGAAGAAGTGTGGAAAAAAAATTATGTCATAATGATGGCGTATTATATACGCCTCAAAAACCTATTCAACTTTGCATTTTTCCGCTTTTGGCAGCTTTTTCGGGAAGTGAACAGCCGCATTTAATGCCCTTGACACGACATACGTTCAGCCTCGGCACCTGTCCGCATCCCCGCCTCGGTACACTAGTTACCCCGTCCCTACGAGGAGGGGGTAACGTACCTTGATCAATAAAGTCTCGGCGCACAAGTTACCATGTCCCTACGAAGAGGATGTAACTTACCTCGCCCCACACGGCTTTGGAATACACTTTACCTCGTCCTCGTAAGGAGGGGGTAATTCTTTTTCTTTACCTCGTCCTCACAAGGAGGGGGTAATTTTTTCCTTTACCTCGTCCTCGTACGGAGGGGATAATTCTTTCTCTTTACCTCGTCCTCGTAAGAAGGGGGTAATTCTTTTTCTTTACCTCATCCTCGTAAGGAGGGGGTAATTCTTTCTCTTTACCTCGTCCTCATAAGGAGGGGGTAATTTTTTCCTTTCCTCGTCCTTTTAAGGAAGGGGTAATTTTTTCACTTTACCTCGTCCTGGCAAGGAGGGGGTAATTCTTTCACTTTACCTCGTCCTCGCAAGGAGGGGGTAAATCTTTCTCTTTACCTCGTCCTCGTAAGGAGGGGGTAATTTTTTCCTTTCCTCGTCCTCTTAAGGAGGGGTAATTCTTTCCCTTCCCCTCGTCCTTCTAAGGAGGGGGTAGTTCAATACCCAACTCAATCTATCCTCGTACCCTACCCCTGTTTTTTTTAGGGGGGGGGGGAGGGCTCTGATAGGATATGGCCTAACCACCTAGGCCTCGGTTCAATCTCAGGCCCAACATCCGCATGCCCATAACGAAGATAGCCTCGGCCCAGGATCTTCGACCCAACCTGACAAGGGCTCTGCCTAAACAAAGACTCCAAGCAGGGATAGGATTACTCGGAAGATCACAACAATTCCAAAGAGATAATCCCAAATCCAGGAATGAGGCTAATCCAGATCAGTATTGTTACAGGACTAGATTCCTTGAGCATGTGAAACTCTATACTTATAAATAGAGGGTAGCATAGATGTTGGAGATACGCTCTCTTGTACTCCCAAATACTATATACATTATTTTTCTCTCCCCGTGGACGTAGATACAAACCCAAGGAT